>CAUYLG010046707.1:0-207339 GCA_963573385.1 Cacajao melanocephalus | reverse complement strand
GGGGGGGACGGTGGAGAGGTCGGGGAGGGATAACATGGGGAGAAATGCCAGATGTAGGTGATGGGGGGATGGAGGCAGCAAACCACATTGCCATGTGTGTACCTATGCAACAATCCTGCATGATCTGCACATGTACCCCAGAACCTAAAGTACAATAAAAAAAAAAAAAGAAAGAAAAAAAAAAAGAGGAAGCACTTATACTCTCATGGAAGGAAGGCCACTTGATGACACCAGGTGGCAGGGGTCATTTGTTCTGCATGGTCAGGGCTGGTCCTGAGCACAGGAAGTATAGTTTGTCCTGTTAAGTGACTTGACAAGTCCTGGAATATTCCCTTACATTCTCAACTAAATCAGGAGCCCAATATGTGTAACTTCCACACATGGAAGAGACAACAAAACCTTGCAGGTTGCCTAAAGGTGGCCCTTTAGTCCTCTGCTATTAGTTCAGCTAGCCACATCAAACTAGTATGCTGTCTGTCTCTGGTATTAACTGTTGCAATCAGAAAGACGAATTCACTCCTTGGTGTATTAGTTTCTGATTGCTATTATAACAAATTAGCACAAATTTAAGAGGCTTAAAACAACACAAATACATCACAGTATAGTTCTATATGTTAGAAGTCTGGCAGGAGTCTCATAGGCTAAACTCGAGGTGTTGACAGGGCTGTACTCCCTTCTAGAGGCTCTAGGGAGAATCTGTTCTTTGGCTTTTCCCCTTCTAGAGGCTTCCTACATTCCCTGGCTCATGGCCCACTTCCTCCATCTTCAAAGCCAGTGACATTACATCTCTCTGATCATTCTTATGTAGTTATGTCTCCCTCTGATCACAGCCAGGGAAAGTCCTCAGTGTTTAAAGATTCACTGTAAAAGATTCATGTGATTAGATTAGGCCCACTTGGATGGTCCAAGATAATCTCCCGATGTCAACGTCGGCAAAGTCCCTTTTTGCCATGTAAGGCAACATATTCACAGATTCTAGGAATTAGGGTTTGGACATCTTTGGGGGGCATTATTCTGCCTACCACATATGGGTGGGTAAGAATACCCTGAGAGTTCCAGCCCGCCAGCAAGGACAAAGAGGGAGAACGAAAGTAACTATTACTGTTGTTCCTGTTTCCCCAATTATTTCTTACAACTTCACAGTATCAGGGAAATAGAAATCATTGTCTTGTTAAGGGATGTAGAACAATAAACAAAGTATGGAACATGTTCCCAAGCACCAATAACTTGGTTCTGTCTTTACAATGTAGAGAAGCAAGCACAAGTGCTCTGTGAATTAGATACTCCACAAACACAGCCAGCTGGCCTCTCAGCAACACAGGCTGATTATATAGGCGGTGTACTTTCCAGTAAAAGGTACATGCCCCTCATCAGTTTATTGAAACTGCCCTCACTAAGAAACTGTGCAGACATTATTTCATATGATGCAGGTCCTGTAATTGTCCCATTTGGTGAGAAAGTGAATACTTTCTATGATTATGCTACGTGACAAGCTGTTACTTTCACTGAACCAGTAATCATACACATCCGAACCCAAAGCCTGATCTTAGTCCTATGTAATATGCCTATTTGTATTGTCTATTTGACAATCCATCTATCCAGTACTTCTTCCTCTTTCTAATTCCAAACCAAAGCAAGTTCTTTCCTGTGACTCTATCTGATCTGACAGTCTACATATGTGGTTTTGGGAGTGTGTGCACACATGTGCATGCTTGTGCATATGTGTTCAGGAACTCTCTGTAATTTTATTCTTCATGAAGCTTCACATTTTGAACGTCAAACTTTCTGTCTGATCTCCAATCAGATATGGAGACTTCTGGCTCAGAGGCGGGATATGTATTGAACACATGCCTTAGAGTCATATCTAGTTTCAAAACTTGGCTAGATCATCACCTGTGAAACACTGGCAAATTACTTGTGTGCCACAAACTTCAACTTTCTTATCTTGTGAGAAGTCAAAAATAGTATCTGCCTCACAAGGTCACTGTAGAATTAAAAGAGGTGATACAGATAAAGCACTTGACAGATAATAATTACACAATACATTGTAGTTGATACTATTATCAATTCCGTGCTATGTTTACCTGCATAAAAATGCTATTCAAAGTTCTTGCCTCTCTGAAAGATGCTTATTGACATCTACTTAAATCAGTGACATTAGCAGGACCAATAACCATAGGTTAATTCACATTACGTTAAGGTGTGTTAATACTATTTTTTTTTCTAAAGGTCTCTGCCTGCCCAGAGAAGTAGTGCCTGATACTTCTTGAAATTTGCTAATCACATCTGGTTTAGCTTTAGACATTTTCTGGGATTTTGCCAGCAGCTACGACACTTTAATGGCTACAATAAACCTCAAAGCCTCATCAAATCTTTGCTGTATGTGTGAAAATTATGTCGTCTTCAATTAAACATTCAATCTCAGCTCACACCAAGGCCTTATGGAAAAGGAGGTGAAACCTGAATGGAAATGTAAGATGAAACGGACCGCCACGATTCTGGCCATCTTGCCAGATGGTATTCAGAAGAAAAAGAAATTCATTAGAGAACCCATGGTCTGTATTTTCTTTAAATATTTACTGGGTACCTTTCATGTGTTGAAAACACTGGCATCTCTAAAGATTAGCAGTGCATTTTTGTTTAAATATTCCATGTGTGTGAGGTGGGGGGAGTCATTTCCTCATTTGCCTCTGTGGTACTTAACTTGTTTTGGAGAAGCCCGGTACAAAGAAGAAAAGCAACTGAGGCAATGTTCAGTTTTCTTTCCTAGGGCAGCTCTACTAGCTTCAAAAACTCTTGTATTTTCTTAAAATTGGCTGAGGAAAGATTCAGTTGAGTACTGAGAAATCCGGAATGACAATTCAGAGCCTCCCTAGACAAAATAAGGTGTACTAAAGTGAGGCGCTATGGGGGAACCCTTGCCTCTCCACTCTCCTCCCAATTCACTCCTCTTATCCTCTTGATATTTATCATCAAACATACAGGGACGTCAAAAGGAGGCAGCCCCTGGAAGGAGAAGGGAAAAGATCAAACAGGGATCAGGTTTCGGCTCAAAGACTATAGGAGAGGTCAGGCCAAGGGTTTCACAAGGGGCCAAGAGACAAGAAGAAATGGGCATTCAGGAACGGCCATGGAGCAAACAAGCTCGGGTCTTCCTCCGCCATTGCTAACTCTTGCTGCCACATTGAGGACTGGCCTGGGCCCTAATTCTACCACTAGAGAGGGACAGACAAAAATGCTAGGTGATAGCTTACTATGCTTTATTACAATATTCATCAAGCTTCTCAACTTCAACAAGGATACAACTGCCAATTCTCAGAGAGAAAATAATGACAACAGGTTCACACATGGCATTTCTAAAGGAAGCACCCATTTGGCTGAATTCATTCAGCCACATCAATGGAAGAAAAAAAAAACCCACATGTTCCTTTAAAAATAATATACAAGATAAAAATATTCACTTGTAACCATTATCCTTTCCATGTAAGTTTTATGCCCAAAGTAAAAATAAATGGCTCTCTTTGCCACCAGGAGCAGATCTTTCCCACTTTACTTCCATTTCCAAGCTGTTCTCGGCCTCAGACTTAGGTTTCTGAGTACTCTTTCACAATAAACATTTTTTAAATGTTTACTTTATGTCTTGGTGTTAAAATATTCCTGGTTGAAGCCCTTCATTTCCTCAAGGTCTGCTTCTGGCACTCGGGGCTCCATTTCCACATTAACACGCTCCCTAAATCCTCCGTAGAGCTCTTCAGTTGGAGTTATACAAGCTCCAAGGCAAGTATTTATATTCTTGGACACGGAGATGTCTCAGAGTGAGAACACAAGACTCTAGAAATGCCAAAGGAAAATTCCTGCCCAAGCGAGATATATTTTCACCTTTTAAAAAAGCCAAAAAGGGGCTTTCAGCTTTTTCTTTTGAATAATTAAATGTGTAAATTAGACTAAAACAGAATGTTTACTGTGGGCCTTACCATCATTATTAGACTCATATATAAACCAAACATACAGGAATGTATGTGTATGTGTGTGTATGTGTGTATGTGTGTGTGTGTGTGCATGCGCACATGTGTGATTGATATATATATATATATATATATATATATATATATATATATAAAGCAGCAAAGTAAACTAAGAAAATGTGTGAGTTCTAATTAGATAGACTTGATTAGAGCTCAGTCAATCTGTCTCTTACTGGCTGTGTGAACATAACTTCTCTAAGCCTCATTTTTTTTTACCTGTAAAATGGGTTTAGTGTAGTTCCAGCTTATTAGGATTATATGAGACAACAGTAAGCATCCAGTAAAGGTTACTACTAGTATTAATGTTATAACTACTAAATGTTAGAAAATGTAGATATAACAAGATACGGAGATAAGAAACAAATGATCAGCACTAATGAAAGAGAAGATTTTGAAAATACAGTGCCTCTACACACTGCGTAGAGATGTAAAGTTTCATGAAAGCTGTAGTGTAGCGTCACTGAACTCTGCATCAATCCCAATCCATGAGCCAGACCTAAACAATCCTCTTAAAACATTTTTTAAAAGTAATCTTAGCTATTATCATAATAACAGAACAGTTCTATTACCTTCTAGTTGCCTCTTCAGTTTTCTCAAATCTTTTATGAGGTCTTCAAACTTGACTTGGGAGGCCAGAAAGAAATCCTGTGGTTCAGGCAGAGGGAAAACACTCTTTTCTGTTCCAGCTTCCTAAGAGATATGGTAAACAAAAGTACATTATACTTCCCAAATGTCACTTTCAGTTGAAATTCCAAAACATCAGTGAAGGAAAAAAAAAAAAAAAGCTTTTTTATTGGATGTCTGAGTAAGAATCATAGCAATGCTCCCCTGCTATTCTTAAATTTGGACTAGTGACTTTGTCTTTCTTGTCTTTCACATCTTTTTGGACTTATTGGCAATAAGGTTGGCTATAGCTTTGGCACATGCCAGGTTCTATTTTGCCTCATGAATCAAAGAGAAAACTGTCAGGTCTGTCCTGATTTTGTACACTCTACTTCCATGAAAAATGGAACAGGGGAACACATCAAAGTACTTAAATTTAAAGTCCCTGCTTGATTTACACATGCTAGCAATTAGACAAGTCCTCTGGGGTATGCCAATGGGTGTGAATCAGAAGGTGCTGAATAAGAAGGCACTGCAATAGAAGATACAATCATCCTTCCATCACCCTTCCCCACCTTTCTCTATGGCTTAAAGCTCTTCTGTGTGTATGTGTGTTCAAATTCTTTGTATAT
This sequence comes from Cacajao melanocephalus, assembly GCA_963573385.1. Taxonomy (NCBI): domain Eukaryota; kingdom Metazoa; phylum Chordata; class Mammalia; order Primates; family Pitheciidae; genus Cacajao; species Cacajao melanocephalus. Next base: position 202,079 of record CAUYLG010046707.1, on the reverse strand, counting down.
GGATGTCTACACATATATACGTATGTACGTTTTTTGTTTTCTTTTGAGATAGGGTCTTGCTTTGTCACCCAGGCTTAAGTGTACTGACACAAGCATGGCTTATTGCAGCCTTGACCTCCCAGGCCCAAGTGATCCTTCCACCTCAGCCTCTCTATTAGCTGGGACCACAGAGGCATGCCACCATATCCAGCTAATCTTTGATTTTTTGTAGAGACGGGGTCTTGCCATGTTGCCTAGGCTGGTCTCAAACTCCTGGGTTCAGGTGTTCCTCCAGCTTTGGCCTCCCCAAAATTCTTCATATATTTGAAAAGCTTTTCCAAATGTTGTTTGGCTTGTCTTAGGAGACTGAGTGCAGGGTGGGATATAGTTTTGACAAGCTCCACTGCTATACCTAATGGAGGATTCTCAGCTGAGAAACGTCCTGAAGGACAAAATCTTCAGGCACATTGAAACAAGCTGAGCCTCAAATATCTTTTCCAGCCTAGCTCGCTTTCTCCCTGAGTTGTTTAACGTAAGCTTTGTATCCTGCATGTCTTAGTCTTCAGTTATTCCTCTCTCTGCACAGGCTACTTTGCCAGTTTTCCTTCACATTCCATCTTCCCTACTGCCATTAGGACTAATTCCAAACTCTAAAACTGCTTTACAAGACACTTTATGTTCTGGCCTCTGTCTACATCTCTCGCCTCATTTCTACCTTCCTCCTATCTCCAACTCCCTCTAAACCTTCATGAAATAATAGACCACAATCTCTTGCTTCTAGGCCTTTGTCTATAAAACGGTCCCTTTCCAACCCTTCCCTAGTGCCTCCTTAAACTTCTTTGTTTATACTCATCCTTCAAGTCTTAAAACAAACGTCCTTCCTTAAAGATTTCCCCCCTAATTCCCAGCATGTGGGTGTTTCTCCCCTGTTCTCCAAGGGCCTATGACATTTACACTATCACAGCATTATCACCATTAATTTTTTTCCATAAGTTATTGAGGTTCTGGTAGTATTTGGTTACATGAGTAAGTTCTTTAGTGGTGATTTGTGAGATTTTGGTGCACCCATCACCCGAGCAGTATACACTACACCCTAGTTGTAGTACTTTATCCCTCATCCCCCTCCCACTCTTCCCCCCAAGTTCCCACAGTCCCTTGTACCATTCCTGGGCCTTTGCATCCTCATAGCTTAGCTCCCACATATCAGTGAGAACATATGATGTTTCGTTTTCCTTTACTGAGTTATTTCACTGAGAATAATAGTCTCCAATCCTATCCAGGTAGCTGCAAATGCTGTTAATTCATTCCTTTTTAATGGCTGAGTAGTATTCCATTGTGTGTGTCTGTGTGTGTTAGTGTATTCCATCGTGTGTGTATATATATATTCCATACACACAGACACACACACACACACACACACACACACACACACACACACATATCATAGTTTCTTTACCTACTCTTTGACTGATGGTTGGTTCCATGATTTTGCAATCATGAATTGTGCTGCTATGCAAGTCTTTTTTTCATATAATGACTTACTTTCTTCTGGGTAAATATCCAGTAGTAGGATTGCTGGATCAAATGGTAGTTCTACTTTCAGTTTTTTAAAGAATCTCTACACTGGTTTCCATAGTGGCTGTACTAGTTCACATTCCCACCAGCAGTGTAGAAGTGTTCCCTGATGACCGCATCCATGCCAACATCTGCTGTTTTTTGATTATGACCATTCTTGCAGGATAACGTGGTATCGCATTGTGGTTTTGATTTGCATTTCCCTGATCATTAGTGATGTTGAACATTTTTTCATATGTTTGTTGGCCATTTGTATATTTTCTTTTGAGAATTGTCTATTTATGTCCTTAGCCACTTTTGGATGGGACTGTTTTTTTTCTTACTGATTTGACTTCATTGTAGATTCTGGATATTAGTCCTATGTCAGATGTATAGACTGTAAAGATTTTTCTTTCACTCTATGTATTGCATGTTTATTCTGCTGACTGTTCCTTTTGCCATTCAAAAGCTCTTCAGTTTACTTAAGTCACAACTACTTACCTTTGTTTTTATTGCATTTGCTTTTGGGTTCTTGGTCATGAAATCCTTGCCTAAAACGGTATCTAGAAGAGTTTTTCCAATGTTATCTTCTAGAATTTTCATAGTTTCAAGTCTTAGACTTAAGTCCTTAATCCATCTTGAGTTGATTTTTGTGTAAGATGGCAGATGAGGATCCAGTTTCATTCTCCTACACGTGGCTAGCCAATTATTCCAGCACCACTTGTTGAGAAGGGTGTCCTTTTCCCAGTTTATGTTTTTGTTTGCTTTGTTGAAGATCAGTTGGCTGTAAGTATTTGGGTTTCTTTCTGGTTCTCTATTCTGTTCCATTGGTCTATGTGCCCATTTTTATACCAGTACCACACTGTTTTGGTGACTATGGCCTTACAGTATGGTTTGAAATCAGGGAGTGTGATGCCTCCAAATTTCTTCTTTTTGCTTAGTCTTGTTCTGGCTATGTGGGCTCTTTCTTGGTTCCATATGAATTTCAGAATTATTTTTTCTTTTGATGGGGATTGCATTGAATCTTTAGATTGCTTTTGGCAGTATGGTCATTTTCACAATATTGATTCTACCCATCCTTGAGCATGGGATGTGTTTCCATTTGTTCGTGTTGTCTACGATTCCTTTCAGCAGTGTTTTTTAGTTTTCCTTTGTGGAGGTCTTTTGACTCCTTGGTTAGGTATATTCCCACATATTTTATCTTTTGCAGCTATTGTAAAAGGGGTTGGGTTCTTGATTTGATTCTCCACTTGGTCCCTGTTGGTGTATAGAAGAGCTACTGATTTGTGTACATTAATCTTGTATCTAGAAACTTTGCTGAATTATTTTATCAATTCTAGGAACTTTCAGGAGGAATCTTTAGGGTTTTCAAGGTAAACAATTCTATCATCAGCAAACAGTGACAGTATGACTTCCTCTTTACCAATTTGGATGCCCTTTATTTCTTTCTCTTGTCTGATTGCTCTGGTTAGGAATTCCAGTACTATGTTGAAGAGGAGTGGTGAGAGTGGGCATCCTTGCCTTGTTCCAGTTCTCAGAGGGAATGCTTTAAACTTTTCCCCATTCAGTATTATGTTGGCTGGGGTTTGTCATAGACGGCTTTTATTACATTGAGATATGTCCCTTGCATGCAGATTTTGCTGAGAATTTTAATCACAAAGGGAGGCTGGATTTTGTTGAATGCTTTTTCTGCATCTATTGAGATGATCATATGATTTTTGTTTTTAATTCTGTTTATGTGGTATATCACATTTATTGACTTGCGTATGTTAAACCACCCCTGCATCCCTGGTATGAAACCCACTTGATCATTGTGGATTATCTTTTTAATATGTTGTTGGATTCGGTTAGTTAGTATTTTGTTAAGGACTTTAGCATCTCATCAAGGATATGGATCTGTAGTTTTCTTTTGCGGTTACATCCTTTCCTGGTTTTGTTATTAGGGTGATGCTGGCTTTGTAAAATGAATTAGGGAGGGTTCCCTCTTTCTCTATTTTGTGGATAGTGTCAAAAGGATTGGTATCAATTCTTCTTTGAATATCTGGCAGAATTCTGCTGTGAATCCATCTGGTCCTGAAGTTTTTTGTTGTCGGTAATTTTTTAAATTATCATTTCATTCTTGCTGCTTGTTATTGGTCTGTTCAGGGTATCTAATTCTTCCTGATTTAAGCTAGGAGGGTTGTATTTTTCCAGGAATTTATCCATCTCTTCTCGGTTTTCTAGATTACGTATCACCATTAATTTTTAAATTTCCATGTTATCTTGTACATCTTAAACACCTCAGAGGCAGAAACTGTGTTTTGTTCTCAGTAAACAACATCTGGCATATCAATAAGCTTTATTTTTGGTTTGTAGGCATTACTACAGAGGGCCGATAAGACACGGTTGTGAGATGTATGTATCTTTAGCAGAAGACATCTAATTTATCACTATGTTTTCTTGTGGTTTCAGGAATTCTCTTGACCCTTCCTCTTTAAGGCCATTAGCATCATTAGGGATGCTAGGATACCGTAGTTGTCCTCCTTTTATCAGAACACAATGTCATTTTATTTTTCCCATCTTCATATACTTATTTTACTACTTTAAAAAGGAAGCAGTACCCTCATCTGAGGGCCAAGATGAAACAACCTCTAAGATCCTTACCACGAAGCTCCATTCTAATCTATACTAGAAGAACTCAGGCATAGTATCTCTATTTTCTAAAACTGTATCAGATTCAGTCCTGGTTTTGATTTTGTGTGTGTGTGTGTGTGCACGCGCACGCTAGAAAAAGAGGAAATTGCTGCTGAGCATATCAGGGTGGTAGCAGCTCTTGTGAAAGCTGCTCAATTCGAGTTCAAAAGGCATGACTCTACATGGGTTTCTTTAAATTTCACAGACCAAGACTTGGACCAAAAACAAGGCATGAGAAGAAGGAAGCAGGGAGCAGGAGTCACCTTTCTTCAGCTAATTGCTCATCATCACTAACCACAAAAATCATCACTTAGGCTCTTAGAGGAAAGGGCTAGTTTCATAAATCACATAATTCTACACCCTTGTTGAGTGAAATACATTTTGCACAGTAAAAGCTAGAAGAGCACCACACTAATGTGGGCTTATTTTTCTTAGACTGGGCCATCCCATGTTTGAAACTGTTCTTATTGTAAGATTTTCCTCTGTGAAGTTGATTCCACCGGGTTCAGCTCTCTTCAACCACAAATATACTCCACAGGCAAATTTCAGTCTTCCCAAACAATGCATTTGACTTGGTTGAGGTAGGCACTACCAATAAATCTGCTCATGCCAACCTAGGGTTAGAAATGTCACCGTCAAAGATCCTTCAGGATAATTCTTCTGCCACATTAGTACCTGCTGTCAAAACCTAGGGTATGTGCATATGTGCCTGCTACTGCTCCTTAATTTCCTGAAGCTAAACACACCTTCCCCACTCTACCAGAAAACAGCTCTCATCTCCTCATATCTAGTTCTTTGCAGATGCCACTTATTACACATTTGTGAATATTAACATTACATTCAGTTCAGCGAGTTTTATCAGACATCTGTATTGTAGACAATAAAAAGAGACAATGGCCAGGCATGGTGGCTCATGCCTGTAATCCCAGCACTTTGGGAGGCCGAGGCGGGTGGATCACTTGAGGCCAGGAGTTCAAGACCAGCCTGGTCAACGTGGTGAAACCCCATCTCTACTAAAAATACAAAAAAAAAATTAGCCTGGCATGGTGGTGCACACCTGTAGTTCTAGCTACTCAGGAGGCTGAGGCATGAGAATCACTTGAACCCAGGCGGCGGAGGTTGCAGTGAACCAAGATTGCACCACTGCACTCCAGCCTGGCAACAGAGCGAGATTCTATCTCAATTAAAAAAATAAATAAATAAAAAAAAAAAGAGTGAGACAGACAACCATGCATTCTGAACCGTAAGAACCAATGCCAAGGTAATTCCTCATAATACATCCAAGGCAGAATAAGATGTATCTTGAGAGAGATTCATATAAAATACTTCCAGTCTTCAAAGGTGAGGGATTTAAAGCCTTCCTCCAAAGATCAGGATGTTAACAATGACCTCATAGAAGGGCCATGTAAGATTAGACTAAGTTATTTTTGACTACATCTTTTTTTTCACTTTTACAAGTGATACACGTTCATTATGTTTAGTATTGGAAAGACAGAAGACAGTAAAAAAAAAAAAAACTTCTTACAATCCTAACTTCCAGAAAGAAAAATTTTAATATATTTGTTCAGGTTTTTCTGTGTGTTTGTGTGTATTTATATTTATCTATTACATATTTGGTATGATATGTTATTTTGAAACACAAGCTTGTAAATTAAAAGCAGATCAAAAATATTTTCTAGTACTACTACATTCTCTCCTATACACTTTCGATAGCATTATATTATTCCAGTGTGTGACTCTAGTACAATTTATTTGACGATGGTCTCTATCATTGGACACCTTCCAAAATTTTTCCAATATTTTGCTATTATAAACTATTATAAGTAAATAGTAATTAAATCTGTAGTTATTTTCTTAGGGTAGAAATTTATTAAAAGCTTATGCATATTTCTAGGGCTTTTGATACAGAAAGGTCAAAAACCTTGCTTTTGATCCTTTTGTAGTTCATAAGCATGATGGATTGGGTGTTCATGTGCATGTGTAAAATGTGCCACCACTGAACCTTGTTATGATATGGGCACATTACCTGTCTAACATGAAGAAAAAAGGAAATGAAAGGAAAAAATGAAAAAATTAGGGTAAAAAGGGAAACAAAAAAAAAGAAAAAACAACAACCTTGCTTTCCCATAAAGCATATACGTATGGATTAGGAAAATGCATCCCCTGTAGATAGGAACAGCTTTATGGGCAAACAGCTTGACAAGCACATGGCGTCTTTATGTGAATTTTTTATTTTTAAAGTGTGCCCCTTACAGGATATATAATTTGGTGAGTCAAGGGCAGGCTAGATATGAGTCCCATTTGACCTAGAGACCTTAAACAGAGAATAATCTGATTTACCATACTTTGATCAATTTACAGTACTAATTCTACATATCTAGTTGACAATTTATGTCTTCTATATGTCTTTTATAAATTGCCTGTGATACATTTTGCCATTTTTAAAAAATTAGGAAGAACGTTCTTTTTTTCTTGTTAATTCTCAAGAGTTAATGGTCTATTATGTTGCAAACATTTTCCCAGTATGCTTTTTCAAATTTGGTTTTAAGTCATTTTTGAGATACTAATGTGTTTTTAAATTTTAATTAGGAATTAAAGTTTTTTAGTTTTATGCATTGAAAGTTGTCACTCTCATCTTTTATGGTTTCTGCCTAGTCTGAACAGTTTGAAAGAACTTTGCTACTTCAAAACCAGAAAACTATTTACCTATACTTTGGTCATGTCTTTTATGATTTTATTTTCATTTATTTCTACAGTTAACTCTTTAGTTCTTTAAAGATTTGCTCTGGTCTCTGGTACAAGGTCTAGGAGATAATTCAATTTCCTCCTCTTCCCAATTACTTGAAATTTTTCCTTTATTACATGCTTGACACATATTTATTTAGATCCATTTCGAGATTTCCTTTCTATGTTCTTGAGTTTTTTGATGTTATTCTATCATTCCACACTTATAATTATCATAGCTGTATAATACTTTAGCATATATAAATGAATGATTCTCTCTTCATGTTTAAATCCTAGTCAAATTTTGTCTAATTATTTTTACATATAATATTTAAAATTATTCTGTCAATTTCTAAGATTGATTAGAATTTTGACTGATACTTCCAACAGAGAACATGATGCCACTCCTCATTGCGGTAAAAATAAAAACAAATAAAAAAACCCCACATGATATCTACTGTCCCAAATTTTTAAGTGTACAGTATAGTATTGTTAGCTAAAAGCACATTGTTGTACAGATCTCTAGAACTTTTCCATCTTACATGACTGAAACTCCATATCCTCGATTCTCCATTTCCACATTCCTCCATCATTCATTCTTCTTTCTGTTCCTTCAGTTTGACTACTTTAGATACTTATATAAGTGGAATCATGTAGTATTTGCCCATCTGTGACTGGTTTATTTTCACTTAGCATTATGTATTCAAGGCTGATCCATGTTGCAGCATATGACAGTATTTATTCTTTATGGCTGAGTAATGTTCTGTAGTATATATACGCATTTTCTTTACCTGTTCACCTATTGACAGACATTTAGATTGTTTCCAAATCTCAGCTAATGTTAACAGTGTTTCAATGACTATGAGAGGAAAAATGTCTCTTTGAGATCCTGGTTTCAATTCTTTTGGATAAATATCCAGAAGTGAGATTATTTGATCATATGGTCATTCTATTTTTAATTTTTTGAGGAAACTCCCGACTGTTTTCCATAGCGGCTCCACCATTTTATATTCCCACCAATAGTGCTAACAGGTTCCAATTTTTCTACATCCTCGTCAACACTTGTTATTTTCTGTGTGGGAAGGTTTTGGTTTTGGTTTTTATTAACAGCCATCCTAATAGGCATGAGGAGATATCTCACAGTAGTTTTCATTTGCATTTCCCTGGATTAGTGGTGTTGGCACCTAGTGGCTATTTGTTTGTCTTATTTGGAGAAATGTCTATTCAAGCCCACTACCCATTTTAAAAAATATTGTTTTTTTTTTCTTAACTCTGTTTTTAAATTCTTATGACTTTCAGTACAATTATGTAAATTTATTCACAAAGGTCTGTACTTTTCTAGTTAAGTCTGTAACACATATATCGGTAATGTTATTGGGAGATTTTTCCCAAAAGATCTTTAAATTTATTATTTCTAGAGTGGAGTAATGAGAAAAAGTGAAGTTTTATAAAAAGGCTAGAGACAAAGATACTTTCAGTTAGGGAGAACATCAGAATGAAAAAAAAAAGCACAGAGTGTGTTTGGAAAACATCAGGTCTTGAGTTGGATCACAGAATATGTGTAGTGGGAAAGTAATAAAAGCGAGGTTGTAAAAGATTGGAATTAAATTGGTAGAGTCCTAATTCACTTGAAAGTGAGGAGCCACTTCTGTTTTGAGTAGAAAAGCAATATGATCAGAGCTGTGTAAAGAGGGTGTGAGGTGGCTTAGAGGTGTAGAACCTAGAGATAGACAGCTGAGCTGGAAAGCAACTGCAACTCTCCAGGCGAGCCATCTTAAAATCTAGGTAAGCTGGGGTCAGCAGGAAAACAAAGCAAAACAGGGAAGACATAAGAAACAACTCAGTGGAAGGACAGACAGGAGCCAGGGGAGGACACGGTTTCATGCCTGAATGACCAAAAACTATCAAAAACTATGATATTCTTAATAGAAATCGGGGAGAAGTTTGAGGAGGGAGGAAATTATGAGCCTAGCTAGCTAAACTGAGAATAGTTAGATAAGTCCACTAGGAGGGTAGAAGAAAGTATTAAGAAGTTCATCAGTGCCTCACTTGTCTTCTGGATGAAATTGCAGGCCTATTGAAAACAAGGCCCTGGGATCGTTACTATTTTTCCCCCAATGCCTAGGAACAATTCTGCTCACAGGGACAGACTGGCAGGAATCCTGACAACATTTACTTTGAGACTTTTACTATTCATATTGATCGCTATATTTCTCAACATCTTACAACACCACCTTTCTTCTCAAAATTACAACTCCTTTTTCTCAATTTAACAAGAAGGAATAAAACAGAAAATTCTGCTCAGATGGATTCACACAGAAATGTTTATTTCTAATTGCAAATGCCCTCTAAGCAGAAAAGATGGATTTTTCAAATTCCACATCTTCAGCCTGTTCACAGATTCATTACTGATAAAAACAGTGGGTATTACTGAGTCTTACTTTCCTCAATTTTGCTCTGCATCATCAGAATACAGTTTCAACTATAACCAATTATTGAATGGATCTAGATTTCACAGACAACCTCACACTCTGGCCATAAAGCACTAAGGCAACTAGGGGGTCTCTCTGAAGCTACCATACAGTTGATTGAGACTCAGAAGATTTATACCACTGAATAATGCTTCTATTCATAACTCAATTAAATTCGCTTGGTTTCAGTGTGCTCATCTGTAAACCAAGGAGCTGAATAGCTATCACATTCTATGTTGGGCTTGCAATTCATCCATCTATCTATCCACCATCATCCAACTTATGAATGCCAACAATGAGTAACAGTTGGAAGTTTTCCACATAATGCTGTTTCTTACCTGATCATAGTAACGTAGGTAATACTTCACAACGTAGTCCACCAGATTAATCCCATTATCCTAGGTTTAAAAGAGAAATTTACATAAAAATCATTCCCATGAGACTGTCATGTTACATGGTTGAGAGATGAAATCTCAGGTTGAGAAACTTCTGATTTGTGAAAACTGGCTTTAATTCTCTTCCATGGTAGCAAGGTTTTCCTTCCTCTGCTTCATCCCATCCATTTACTATGCCAGTTACACAAAGAAATTACACTGTACTGTCCTTTGTGGGGAAAAACAAACAGATAATCCATAAAACTTCTGAAATAATGGCTAAAACAAACAAAAAATTGTCTCCTTGTATTTTCTGGCATAAAGCCAAGACAGGAGGGGGCAGGGAGAGCTAAAGGGAACCAGGGCCTAGAACAGAAAAGCACCCCTCCCTTCCCACCTTTCAAAAAAATGTGTGTTCTTAATGGTGTGAAAAACAATCCAGGCCAGCTTAAAAGGAGCACCATGCCACTTTATGACCCCGGGAGGCCAGGGGGTAGCAGGCCCTCCCACAAGGCAGCCTTTGTGTCCTGTTCACTGGGGTCTAATTCTAATTTGCCTGTATGTTTCCCCTCCCTGAGACCCCCTGCCCGCCACGGGACGCCTAGATATGGGCTGGTTGTTTCTAAAGAGGTAGCTCGGCAGGGGTGTGGAGCCAAGTGATCATCAGCCTCACAGAGTTTGACAGTAGACCCCAGCCCAATTGTGGCTAAAGAATAATTGGTGATTCAACATTGCTCTGCCACTCAGGAATCAGTAAAGTCCTAGCAGCCAACACTAAACTCAAACAGCCTCCAGCCTTTGTAGGATGCTGGTACTGCATACTATCTGTTTTTTCTCTCATTGAGCAGCAGTTCAATACCTAATTGTGTATGTCAGAGAACACGAAGATGGAAATTAGGTCACTGAAAATAAGGTCTAACATAAAAACAAAAACAAAAACAAAAAAACCTCTTTATTCAAAAGTCAAAAGGAAGCAAGGAAAACAATGTGTGCTCTAACATAAATGACTATTGTTGGGGAAGGAGAGAGATACATGGAACAATGTGGAATACTGTTTTTAAAATTAAAGATAAAGAAACAAAATAACGGCAGATCATAGAAATTTATGAAAAATAAATACCCGGCTTTTGACATCCTTGAGTTTGGGCAGAATTTCTAAGCTATATCCATCGGCTTGTCCTCGAGTCCTATTTCCTCCGTTCATGTAATTTCCAAAAGCCAGAATGAGAGCTAAAATATCCTTCACACTCTTCATGTGCAGCAGGCCCTGTGATGGCAAACACCAATCATTATGGAGCTGAACTCCAAATGCACCCATTTTCATTCAATAACAAATATTTACTGAGTACTCAATCGGCTGTTGGGCGGCTTGGTATCAAAAAGATTAACAGTTGGTGAAATAAAAAACACACTTGACTAAGCCATAAGTGTCTCTACAAACACATTAACAACCATTATTTTCTACCCACTCAACAAATTAATTATAAACAGTGCATGTTTTAATACATGAGGATTAATTATTAGTTCTATGTTTTCATTTGAGTTGGTTTAATTTTTAATACTTATTTTAAAGTAGACCTTTTAAAAAGGGAGTTGGTATACTAAGGCTTAGCCTTGGATGACTTCTAGGTAGAAAGGGGTTATGAGGATCTGTTTCAGGCCTATTTATCTATATAGCCAATACAGCTAAATGCAGAGCAGACACAGAAAAAGTATATTCTTCTTTTATCCTCGGATATAATTTTCAGAGGTAAACTATAACAATGCATTTTAAGGCCATAGGCCATCTTTAATAAATTTATTAAACTTACATTTATTAAGTCCTTGTATGTCTATTAACTTTTACAATTTCAAGCTGCTTAGGATTTTCTTTGGCTCCCTATCTCATTTGTTTTTCTTTTTGTCTATTTTTTTACTTCAAGTACAAATTTTCCAGTTGAAACATTTTTCTTTATAGTATTAATTGACCTTCCGCCCCCACCCTTTATTTCAGGGTAAAAAAAGAAAGAAAAATTAAGCTCCAGGCAGACTTCTTTTTCTGCTCCTGCCTTTCAGGTATTATTAGTGAGTCTATAATTATACTTTGGTAGTATTTATTTTTTCTCCATTGAAATATTTCGTATCTTAGAGAAAAAAACACCATGCCTCCAAATAAGGAACAAAGTACTACAGTATTTGTAGAGAATAACGTGTCTTTAAGAGCATGGGTCAACTGTGAGAAAAAGCCAGGTGCTAGAATTTAACCTTATAATGAAAACCAGTGTAGTAAAACCAACTAAAATTTATTTGCCAATGACTCATTGTCAGTCATTTCATTTATCAAGTCTCTGGAATCCTTTATTAGGTTGACACATTTCAGATTATCAAATGCATGGATCTAAAGCAAAATCTCTTCTGCAATCCAAATTGTAAAACAGGAAACAGATCATGCTATTTAGATTGGTTTTTAGTGGCCAGTATGTACTTTGGAAGATATTCAGAATTTTTTAGAAGCAATCTGTGAAAGTGTCATTTTTTCCCTCCTTCTCACTCTTCTTCTGTCTGCATCTCCTCTCTCTCTCTCTCTCTTTCTCTCTCTCAGGCAGGATAATCATCGAATTTACACTTAGAAAAACATATAATCTGTGTCTAAAAAGGTTTCTATAATAGCACTACAGTGGTCTTTCCCACTTTCTCCTTTACTCTCAATCAGAGCAAGGCTATCTTTTAAATTAGACAGCAAACATACCTTAGAAGCTCGTGTGATGATCTCTACCTTTCTGTGCAAGGAAGTGATACCCTCAGAAAAGACAGATCTGAAGATTATGCACTGGGCACGTTCAGCAAAATTAGGAATCTGGGCTAACTCATGCAAAAATCTGTAAAAAAGAAAACGAATCAACTAGCTTCACATACAGTCACAAGAAAAATAAAAAGACAGCTGAAAAAGATCCACTTTGAGAACATTCTTTATCTGACAATCTCAACAACTATAAAAGATGTCAGATCGGTAGACTCAAGGAATTCCAACGGCATGGGTTCCATTGCTGACAACAGGGACACTTTTTAAAGGGGTTCTATCATGATGAATAAATGTATGGTGTATAAATTCCTTTGGGAACAGAAAGTTAATGCAAGTATACTGAACAAGTTATCTATCTTCTGCTACCCAAACAAGAGACTGAGCCCAAATGGAAAGCCCTAGTCTTTAACATATGAGAAAAATTATACAATAAACTCCCTCATAATGGAGTATTCTCTAAAGGTGTATTTATACAGGCTAAGCAAACTGAAGACTTGAGGCAAATGTCTACAGACAAGTGATTTAAAAAAAATCTCTTACTGAAGTGATATTGCTACTTTTTTTGCTCAATGAGTTACATAATCATCTATAATGATCACATTCTCCAGATATTTGTTTACTTTTTCACATTAACTTAAACATATAGACACAGTTTACAGCTCAGTATTTAGAACAAAGCAGGCACTCATTAAGTAGACTACCTAAAGTTTCCTTAAAAATATGGCAAGACAGATCTTAAAAGCTAAAGGTGAGTACTGACCTACACACAGTAGCTCACTGTGTAAGCAGTTGGGCACTGGCTCCCTTTGCAAAACTGAGTTGGAAGAGCTACATATTCTCCAGGCCAACCACCAGAGGAATGGGTATAAACGAAAATGGGTGGAAACAGTTGGACATGAATTCAGAAAAGGAAAGAATCCACTAAGAGCCATTTATTTCATTCTGGAGTTGGGATGATGATTAACTGATATTTCTGAAAGTCTTGGTCAACTCATAACGTCATTACCATGGAATTTTTGCCATCTCTCACCATGAACGGTTTTACATAGGAACAAAGCTGCAGCCTACTTCTTTCTATACCTGAAGATATTTTCTTGGCTTATATTCTCTGTGCCTCCTCTACTTTTAGGGAGATTTGGGTTTTAATAACTTTCTAACTATCAATTGATTTCGTATTTATCCCGCAATTAGGTCATAATCCACAATCATTTTTTTAGATGACATTCCATTAAAGCAAGGAGTATCCATAAAAGAAAACACAGTCCTGTTTTAAAGATCAATAACCCATTATTATGAAAATTATATGATGCAGTACAAAAGCAGAAACTCATAGGAATTCTTCGTTAGGACAAAATGAAAAAGTAAACTGTGTACATTACTTCTTTATGAATGTAATATTAAACAATTTATTCATTGATTGTGACTGAAATCAGGGGTATCATCAATTTTTACAAATACATAAGAAATAAAAAGCTCACAGGACTGACAGCATCTGATCCTGTAATGAGTCTTGGGAAGATGTATTTATTCAGATGCTGAGCTATTTTGAAAGAAGGGCCTTGCATTTCCCCCCTTACATATGTGACCATAAGATGTTATTCAGGACGTCTCATGTACACTTCCCACTTAAAATGAACACAGTGAGCAAAGCAGTTACAGATACCACATGAGAAAATATACAGATCAATGCCTCAGCTCACCTAAAAGGACATAGATGAAAAGCAGGAAATGCTGGATGAATAGTTACTCATAGTCTCAAGAGAGGAAGTGTAGGACCAATATGAGGAAAGAAGACCATAGTCTTGTCAATGTATCTTATGCAATAAAGGGTAAGATGGAATTGCAAGGCTCTTTAGGATTAAAGGCCTTATGGGGGTCAGGGCTTGCACTGGAAAAAGTCTTAGAGCATCTTAATGTTCCAATATCTTCTTTGTGCAGAAGGAGCCTGGAACTCATACACAGAGTTGCAGCGGGGAGGAAAGATCAGAATTTTTGTTACTTTTGGAAAGAACTGAAAATTAATACCAGAAGATCAGTAACCAAGAATGTCAGTCTCCTTCAGGAATGTATGAGGCATGTACAGTGTGTCAGGGACCATGCTAAGGCCTGGGAACAGAGCTTAACTTACAATCCCTTCTTGATAATCTGAGAAGTAATTCAACGATTACTGTGGAGTGTGAATGAGTGCTATGGGTGACGGATTGGATCCAGAAGAGGAGCTAGGAAACCAAATGCAGGACAGCGAAGTGTCATGGGGGGACAGTGTCAGCTAGGGTCCCTGGAGCTCTGTGATGTTCATGCATAACATGTGAGAAACTGCCGAGAGTGCCATGATAGGCTGAATGGTATCTGTGGGGGAAGTGAGTAGAAGGCAGATGCTAAAATAGTGTTCTGTATTCTAAAATGCAGGGTTTCAACTTCTTCTGAATGAATGAAGGGTTTGAAACACGAAAGTGACAGTTTCTGTTTTTTGTTTCAGAAAATCTCCATGGCAGCAGCTCAGCTGATTGGATGGAATAAGAAATTTGAGGCTGGGAGACCTCTTGGACCACAGCTGTAGTCTTCCAAGAGGAAAGGTAAGAGGGTCTTGCAGTGTGAATGGAGAGGGGCAAATGGATGAGGAAGCTACTAAGGCAGCAAGACCCTCAGTAATCTAACTCTAAGAGATGTTGTGAAGAGTCCAGGATGACTTTGGAGTTTTGGCTTGGATGCTTGGTATAAAGTGAAAATACAAAATAATAAGCAAATTTGGAAAAAAAAATAGGGTTTTATGACCTTTGCCATTCAAAAACAGCCATGCAAAGAGCACTACAGCTCCTCTCTTATTCATCTGCTAAGGCACCAGAGGTATAGTTTACTTTGAAGGCTGTGAAGCAAGCATCCGATAAATATCTTCTCTTCCCCTGCCCTACTTCATTACTGTTTTATCCTCTACCCTCAAGAGCAAAAACAGGAACTCTCCCAAATATTCCCAAGCCTGGGATCTTCGACACTGGGCCTTAGTACTTACGAATATTTATGGATTGAGTTCCTTTTGGACTAATCTAACTTTACATTCTAGGTTCATTAAGAAAGAAAGAAAGAAAAAAGAAAGACTAAAAATTCCCAAAAGAGGCCACAAATGAAGGATACTTCTCTTCTTTTTCCAATATAGGCTAATGTTTCCAGGAGGGACTGTAACTTCAGCTTCTAATATATGAAAGAAGTTCTGTGTCTCACATTGCTTGGGTGACACATCCACAGCTGGAACTCAGCTGACAGGTGGAATGATGCAATGTGGCCAATTGTTTTTAAGGGACTGACATTTCATTTATTATCCCTAAATTTCTGGATAGCATTACTTAAGGTGTACGTGCACACAGGCAATACACATAGCATAATTGAATGTTGTAACCTGCATTCTTTGATGGAGGAGTACACTAATAGAGTCTACTGTGTGGGGGTCCCAAAGCAGCTGTGGACCCTCATGAAACATCACCGCAGGCTGTGTATAGTGTTCTCGCTCTAGGCCATCGGGAGTGTGAACCAGGCCAAATCAAACCCAGCTGAGCCTCACCTCACAACCATTACCAGGCAGCATAAGAAAAGAGTCAACAGTCATCCCTAGAGGGAGTGGTTCTCAGACAGCCTGGTCCCAAGCGATGACACCTCTGCGGGGAATGGCTTTCTAAATCCGGCACTGGGGTGTAAGAGAGTTGATGAGGTGAGTGATGACACCAGCCTCTCCATGCTCTGATTTATAAGACTGGGCACCACAGGACTCTTAGGAAACTGCAACATTAAAACTATAAATGATTCATATTTTCCAGTATGTAAAACATGCTTATAGTCGACTCACTTGGAGTTAATGGCAAATAACTTGGAGTTAATGGCAAAATAATGGTTTGATTTATTGCCAGAGAATCAGAGTGGCATAAATCAAACAAATGCTGCTTTGTGCAGGAGTTCAGTAGCAAAGGTGAACTGCGCACCCAGGTCTGAAGGCCCCCACCTATCCATGCCTCACCCTCCTGCAACTAAGCCCAAGCATGTCACCTCAACAGCACAGCATGACAGTTCTTTTTGCCAGCTTTATATGTTCATGAAGTCATTACAATTACCATTTATAAACATTAAAAATGCTTTTCTATCTAGATCATCAGTAGAGAAAACAAGAATAAGTTATGTGTTAATTACCTGCTACCATTATCTAACTCCTGGCAATTAGAACAATAATTAGGACAGTTGCAGAAACCAGGATCTCTCCCTGCCTGTTCATTTCACCACATCAGCCATTCCCATAGTTTAGAGCAAGGGCTGCTTGGTGGTTGACGGGTTGGCAAATTGCAGCTCACAGGCCAAAACCAGGCCAGCACTTGTTTTTGTATGGCCTGTGAATTAAGAATGATGTTTACATTTTTAAATTGCTGAAAAAACAATCAATAGAAGGGTAACATTTTATGACATGTAAAAAATGATATGAAATTCAAATTTCAGTGTTCATAAGTAAAATTTCATTGGGCCACAGCCATACCCATTTGTTTATCTATTGCCTGTGGTTGCTTCTGCACTGCAACGGCTGACTTGATTATCTGTGACATCCCATAAGTCACAAAGCCTAAAATACTTATTATCTAGTCCTTTACAGGAAAGGTTTGCCAACTCCAGACTTAGAGGAGAATATTACTGCATAACTTGGTATAACCAGCACTACCCTATTGCTTGATATGCTGGCTGTGCCCAAAGACATCCCCATGGCCTGGTCGGTGTTCAAATATCCCATTATTAGTCACTTTACTTTCAGTCATTAGCACCTTAGGAGGGATTAATTTATTTTATTAGGAAATATGACTTGGAAATAAACCATAGATCAGTTGAGGGTAGGGACTGGTAAGGAAGGTGTCTCAAGTCAGTGGAACAAGACAGCAGGGGAACCTCATTTGACTTAATTCACAATATCCCTCAGCTTTAGAAACCAATTTTGAGGGGGGATCTTGAACCATGCTCCATGTGAGAGCAAGTCATCCAAGGTTCCCAAAATCATCATGTAGGTTTGTCATAACTGAGTAAACCCAGAATTCTCTTCCCAACTCCCATCCCCAGTCATTTAGAGATGTTTTCCTAAGTCTAAATGTCCATGCAGCCATAGGGACTTAGGTATTCTACAGCAGCTGTGCCCAACCTTTTTAGCACAAGGGACAGGTTTCAAGGAAGATAATTTTTCCACAGACCAGGGGTTGGGGTTGGGGGATGGGATGGTTTCGAGATCATCCAAGCTCATTACATTTATTGTGTACTTTATTTCTATTATTACATTGTAATATATAATGAAATAAGTATACAACTCACCATAATGTAGAATTAGTGGGAGCCCTGAGCTTGTTTTTCTGAAACTAGATGGTCCCATCTAGTAGTGATGAGAGACAGTGACAGATCATCATTAGATTCTCATGAGCACACAACCTGGATCCCTCGCATGCGCAGTTCACGATAGGGTTTGTGCTCCTATGAGAATCTGATGTTGCTATGGATCTGATAGGAGGCGGAGCTCAGGTGGTAATGCTGGCTTGCTTGTCGGTCACTGCTCACTAACCACCTGCTGTGTGGCTTGGTTCCTAACAGGCCATGGACTGGTACCAGTCTGTGGCCCAGGGATTGGGGAACCCTGTTCTAGAGGCTCCAAAGGACAAGGCATGGAAGCTCCAGTGCAAGCCAGAGAAACTTGGATGCTTCTAGGGCTGACTTGTAACCCTGATCTGATCACTCTATTTCTGCTTCGTTTGCTACACTTGCCTCATCTTTAGGTTAAGAGGATCGGCCTGAATTGGACAAAAAAAATTCAAGGTAGCAACAAACAAAAGCAGCCCCTGTGCCCTCTGAACCCACTTTACATTCTCACAGAGTCTTAGGCCCTGGAAAGCCAGGCAGGGGCGTGGGGCTGCAGAGCCCCAGGAGCTTATCGGTGGTTTCAAAACCCCAAGAGTCACTCAGTTACACCCCAGAGTGCTGGGTTTTCAAAGCCTATGGAACGGCATCGCAAATGACAGAGCAAGCAGCTATAGATGGGGAGTGGAGAGAAGAACAAGCACGTACAGAGTGAGGGTGAAAAAAAGCCACATGTAACTTGGGCCGAGCAGGTGGAGAAGTTTTGGGAAAAGCTGGCACATTCATGCTGCATTTACTGGATATGACCTTTAGGAAAATAAATTTGAATTCTGTGACTCTGATATCATCTTTTTAACTACATCAGCAGAACCTTAAATAGAACAATGCCTCTTCCTTCCTCAGTTACCCTTCTGGTAAAAATGTTTAGTCTAGGAGGATTTAACAAGTTGCTAGAACAAGAAAGGGGAGTCTCGTGGGGTGGGGGAAGCGGGTGAGACACGCTGTAGCCAACAGCACAAATCTCATCGCTGCTTTTCCCGGCAGCAGGGTCATCCTGCTGCATGCAATAAGTCATAGGAATGACGGTGTTGCGATTTAACTCACTGTACAATTTAGATTTGGTTATTCTGAGCTGGGAGACAAGAAGACAGAAATTGCAGTTCTCGTTTTGGCCAAACAGAAAAGCGTTAAGTATCCTTACTGCTCAGGTTTATCCAGCAGCTTCAGTTCTTCTTCTTTGGATGTCTCATAATACTTTCTTATTTTAACCAGCTCATCCTCTTGGGCTCTCTGTACCAAAATAGAAAACAAAACAAAACAAAACAAAACAAAAAGGGCAGTGAGACTCTGGCAATGGCAGTGGGTCTCAAAGTATGGTTCCTAGACCAGCAGCATCAACAACATCACCTGTCACTTGTAAGAAATGAAAATTACTGGCCCACCCTAGACACAAGAACTGGGGTGGGGGTACAACCCCACCAGGCGATTTTGGTGCATGCTCAAGTTTAAGATTCAATGCAAATGGTCCTAACAAGTGCATGCAGCTGGACACAGAAGTACAGCTATTTGAGTTCTACCTTTGAATCCCCTATCTCTTCCCCTGTAAGAAGGCTGGGGACAAATTCTTCTTACAATTTTCTTCCTTACCCCTAGAACAGCTCTAAATTATATGGGCTTGCAGCTCTTTTATTTGTAGTCACCATCATCCCTTTTTTCAAATTTCATAAGCACTCATTGTCTGTACCACTTATATTATCATGTAGTTACTTACTTCCTCAATTTATCCACCTATTTCAGTTGTATGCAGCCTGTCTCTACTGTGAACTAACAAGTGGCAACCGTGTGCATAGTTCTGAGCTCACGGTAACAACAAAAAGCATCTGGAAGGTACTGCCTTTGACAAAATCCTTTAACATGAACCACTGTATCCTCATTTTACAGATTATTCCACTGAGGCTTGTACTAAGTAACTGTTAAAGAGCTTCAGACTTGGAATTCTTTCTGCCACTGTACCTTGCTGACCTCTAAGTATTCAAGTGCATAATTGGTCTCGATGGCCTGTTATTTGTGTACTTTGTGATTTATTAATGGAAGTTTTACTAAGGGAAACATGAGAGGTTCCCACCCACTTGTACTAAGCAGCTCCTGATACATACAAAAGATGTGAAAATGAGCAAGGAATTGGTGATGCCACCAGGCCTAGAATATTAGACTTTGGAAATTTTCTGTAAGAGACTTAAGGTCCCAGGGGACAAAATATTGAAATGAATCATCTTTTGAACTGAGTGACCATAGCATACTATAGAGCCCTAGACAGCTTCCTGGAAAATACTATTACTTAAGAGAATGTGGTTCAATCTATGTTTTTGTATCCTAACAGTCAGTGAAGCAAAACAATTAACGATCATGGGAATTCTGACTCTGCTGTGTTATCTTCTCTGGAGAGCCTGATAATTCTGCTGGTTATGTCCACTTAAAACCCAAATCAAAAGACCTTGTATGTGTATAGTCCTGTTGACTTTCAAAATACATTGCTACTGCTACATATATTAAATGCTCACTTGATTTAAAAAAAAAAAATCAGATAGAGCCTGCTATAATCCCCACTGGACTGATGATCAAATGAGATCAGGGAGTTTAAGTAACTGGCCCAAGGTCACTTAGCAGACAATGGTAGACACAGCTGGACCTCAAATCTAAGACTGTCTCACTATACATCCAAAACACGTACCCACCTTTCTAGACACCTTTCCACATTCAGTATCATCAGCTCATTTGGACTAAGAGTAATCATCCAAGCTAGTATCAGCAGTCCCATTCCTCAGAAGTAGACCCTGGTACACACTGTCATTTCAGTAGGCAGCTTACCTTCATTCACTCTGCCAGCAAGTGACTGGACTGGGTTCCAGGGCACGTAAGTGGTGTCCACCTGAGATGCCCTGCCTTACAAGTGTGCAATGAGATCCACCAGTCTAGACACCACAGTGGGAGTTAGGAAGCTGGTGCTTCTCACATCCACTCCCATTCAAGCTTGCATTTCTATGCCTTAATCTCTTCTAGGCCATGTCAAAACCCTTACTACCAAAGAACATGAATGGCTCAGTCATTCTCAGGTGAAACATAAATATGGAAATGCCAGCTCTGTAAGTCTTTGACACTCACGTTTTCATATAAGGCTGCCAGGGTCTCCAGATCAACCACGGAGTCATCCACATTGAAAATGGCTGCCGAGCACCCAAAAAGAAAAGAGGATAAGGGATTTGATTAGGTCCCCTGCACCAATGTTTACTCCACACCCAGCTTCCAAGCAATTAATAGAGTATTGCACTTTCTTATACAAGTTGTGCCTCTCAGCTTGTTTTTGCTCCCCTTCCTTTCGCACCAGGGGTCTCAAATGAAAGAAACCAAAATGGTTCCTATGGTTGGCCTGAGCCTTGGCTCTCACTTGTTTAATTCCTCAGGCTCTGAGTCCTTTCTGCAGGTTAATTTAGGCTCCACAGGAGAAGTGTTTGTGCTTTAAAACTAAATCAGTTTGTAGGTTTGAAGCGCAATTTTAAATCTTTCTTCCCGGATGGTAATTGAGGAGATTTAGCACCTAATGCACCAGAACTGACTCTTGCCCATTACCAGAAAGAAGGAGAGAAAAAGACAGTGTTGGCAAATTAATAGAATTCAGGCATGTGATTTCGGGCAGTTTTCCACGGCCACTGCAAACATCTTGTTTGGATTAAAAAGACAAGAAAAAGCAATAACTGCATCAATAGCAAATTAAGATTATGGAAACCTCCCATGAGCCAGTCTTCAGGCTGGTTCTCATTCCCATGGTTTTATTAGGATTCTACTTGTTCAGTATTATTTAAGATGAGGTAATTTAGCTGTTAACTAATATGCTTATGATTTCATCTAGAGAGGCACCTTCCCATATACACTTGGATGTAAAAATTGAGATTTTAAATCCTTAATGGATTTGGCTATCCAAGTGTTTGAAATAAGCAGGTCCACATCTTTAAATAATTATTCAAAACTAATAAGGTTTGTTCTCTCAACCCTACCTCCCTTCCCTGACTTTACATTGTGAAATTAACCAGCACGCTAGTAAATTTTCTCCGTGGCAGGCTAATTAATTTTATTAAACCAACCAGTGATACTTAGAATGCCTTAAAATTTTGCTCGTCAACAATTATTCTGTTCACTTCCATTACACCATGGTTTTTGAGAAGGTGGGGATCAAGGTAAGGGGCAGGTTGTTTTTGAGGTGTTTTGCTTCTTCTGTGGTTTAAAATCACACGAACTCTTTCATACAATTTTAACAAAGCTAATTAACTGAGCTAAGATCATGGACCCGCACAGAACACCAAGAAATGTACTTAAAATTACTTCACAGTCCACCTTCTTAAACTTAGGAGTTATTCAGCAAGCTATTCCTAGATACGTGGAACAGAGAGAAGTGAGGTGGTTAATATGACATAGACAAAGTAAGTCACCTCAGATTCCGCCAAGACAAAGGAACATCACACTTTCATAAAGACCCATCTAAAACCACCAAAGAAAAATGTAGTTTGAGAAGAGAAAGAAATAATTTGCCTTCTCAAGACTGTTATTTTGTGTGTGGAGATAATATCAATTAACTAATTTGTCAGATAGAACATGCATGTTTAAATGTCTAGCGCTTTGAAAATCAAAATAGCCAGAAACAGTGTCTATTTTATGTAAATCTCAGTATTCTCTTATAAAAATCAGTCAACATGAGCACATAAGGTCAAATTCTAAACAGTAATCTACCAAACATGTTTACATGTTAACTAATCACACGTCTTGAGTAACCACATATGTAACTACAAGCTTAGATATAATCAAATAATCTTAACTAATGAGAAAGAGAATGACCTGTGAGTTTCTTTTCCTAGTAAGTAAACATTCAGTTTTTAAAAGTTAATCAGTCTGGGGCCCAGGTACACAGTTCCTCAGGTTATATTATCAGCCATGCCCCTTCCACTGTGTTTAGTAGCAGAAAAATAACACCCAGAGAGGCTGGGACTGAGTTCTGAAGACATGGATTCAAACTCAGAATAAATATTTATTGAATGTGCACAGGATGCTCCAGAAACTGTTCTAAAATACTGTGGGTTTTTAAGTTGGAAGTGTACTTAATCTCATGAAATTTATATTCTAGATTGGACAGAAACAAGTAAATACATAATTTCAGATAACAATCTACTATGAAGAAAGTAAAACAGAAAAATGTACAACATTAAACAGAAGCATCCCTGTCACTTCTTTGGGAGGTGACATTTAAGTGAAGACCTGAAGAGGTCAGTTTTGTAACTATGTTGGAGAGTAATGTCCCAGGGAGAGGCAACTGCAAAGACAAGTTTCTTTTTCTGAAGGAACATATTCAAGGTACAAAAAAAGAAAAAATCAAGGCTACTATAATGGACAGCGCAAAATTTACTCACTGTGTGATCCTGACATGTTAAATTTTCTGAGCTTCAGCATATCTATAAAACAGATCTAATACCACTTACTGAAAATATTAAATGACATAAGATGTATGCTTAGCACAGCATGTCAAACATGGCATGAGCCCAAAATGGTATGCATGAACTATTATTATCATGATTTCAAATATATATATTGTAAATGAGTTTTAATGCTTGTTAATGCCTTATCCCCTTTAACACCTGGAAAGAATTAGAGAAAGAAAACTACAACTACTGAGTGATTTGTGCTGTAAATCCAACTTTCCAGAATTCTTAGGTGTTTCAGATAGCAGTTACTATGAAACACTTCCAGTCCTTTAAAACCCCACTCAAGGCCCAACTTCAGAAAGCATTATTAGTAGGAAAGGTCTATGACATAACTAATTACAAAAAATAATGGATCAAGTGTTGAAATGTCAGGTACCTCCAAGTCTGTATTATCATATTTTTATCTCTAATTTCAATCTTTCTCATCAATCTATCCTTCATTGTACCAAGGTTATTTTTTAAAAATGGATTTCAAAATTTTACTGTGATGCTTAAAATACCTCCAATATCTTCCTTTAAATACTAGGTGAAGTCTAAACTCTGTGGCATGGTTTTTAAGCCCATTCCCTGCCTGGCCTCAATTACGCTTCCAAACTCATCATCTACCATGTTCTCCATGCACCTTGGGTTCCAGTCACACTGTGTCACTCCCCATTCCTGAACATGCCATGGCTTTCTCCCTTTCTTCATCTCCCAAAGCACAGAGGTCAAAGCCCTGGAAGGACATCCCTTGACCTGCAGATCATTAAGTCCTCAATCTCTTCCCCTGCCATGGTACTTCTCTCATATTTTACATAAGGTGAAGATGGTATATTTTATGAATCTATATTACGGTATGTTGCATAACAATTTCCTTCCCCAACTAGATTGTGAGAAACCTGCAGTCAGCAGTTGGTCTCTTACGCATCTTGATAACTATATCCCAGCATAGTACCAGGGGTGCAACAGGTATAACAAATGTTTGTGGATGGGGTTATACCACAGGACTCCTGAAGAGTCAGTCCTTCTGCTGATGGGAGGAAAAGCTTCTTGACAAAGAAAACAAAGGGTCTTACAAAGAAACCAGAGAGCCTCTGAAGGGAGATAGCCTTATATTATGGGCATGTATCTGAATTATGGTTGTTTGCTTCTTCCCAATTTGACCCTGTCCAAAAATCAAGGTTTGGCTAGCAGTTACATAATTGTGCCCCCAACTCATACACTCGGTATAGATCATACTGCTTGCCTGAATATTCCCTAACAAAAATAATTAACTTCAACAACTGAGTTTTCTGATTATTAGGGAATGAATAAGGAAAATATCTTTCCTTCTTCAAAAAAAGTTTTAAATATCTGTATCCCTTTAGGAAAAAAAAAAGTTATGAGTAAAAGTTCAACTGTTACATCGCTTCAGGCAGACACCTAAAACATTCATCTATTAATCACCAATAATTAAGCTAAACTAATCCATGCAATGACAATTTGCAAATATGCAGTAAGTGCCAGTGAACATATACTGGAAGGATGTAAGACATTCCAGCTAGAAGAAGCAGATCTAGACAGGCTCATGAAATGTTTAGGCAATGGCAGGTAGTTCAATTTTGGTTTGAGGAGAGACTTAATTAAAGGGGCCAGAAAGGTGTACTCCAAACAAAGTTTGGGGTAAGACCTTGTTGAATTTTGAATGCCATGATGAACCTGTAATACACTTATTATACAGGAGGGAGTTGTTGAGCAGTAATGAGTAGAGGAGTAAATTGGACAAAGTTACGTTACACACAAAAAAAGTCAAAATTTGAAAAGACTAGTTTAGAATCTATTGTAGTGGGCAAGAGGTAGTAAGAACCTGAATAGTGTGGACAGAAAGGTTAGGGCAAAAAGGAAAGACACTATAGAGCACTATTATGGTGATATTGCTAACTAGCTTTAGGGACTGAGGAAAGTAGAGTCTAAAACGTACTTTCCTCTAAGGCTTTAAGACTAGCTTTAGGAGAAGAGCTTTGTACCATCCCCCCCCAGAAATGGGCCCAGGAGTCTAAGAGATGAGCATGACTGTTGATCTGTCCCACAGAGACTGGGAAAAGAATGGAGTAGAGAGGAAAGGACAGGTCAAAGAAGAAGTAAAGAGATGAACTTAGGGCCAACGCCAAGCATTCCAACTGAGGTTTCTTCTCTTCCACAAAAGGATCTTAAAAATAAAATTTAAAAAGTAAAAGAAAAATCAGATGGAGAAGAAGCAATACCAAGAGATTAATACTGAGCCTAGAACTTCAGGAAATTAAATTATTTGTATTATTTCTAAGAAAAATAGTATTGGCCTGGGAAGAGTAGGGCATCAGCCAGAAGTCTAAAAAATAAAAAAGAACTACCAAGTCCTAGGACTCCCAGGAGAACTGCCTTACATGTACATAATTCCACCTCTTAGTCACCAAATATAGTTTCAGTTCCTAGAGAGCCAGAATCCATA
Organism: Cacajao melanocephalus; assembly: GCA_963573385.1. Lineage (NCBI taxonomy): Eukaryota > Metazoa > Chordata > Mammalia > Primates > Pitheciidae > Cacajao > Cacajao melanocephalus. The sequence goes on along the minus strand of CAUYLG010046707.1, from coordinate 176,184 downwards.
CCTGATTATTCTATTCTCAAAATACTGGAATAATATTAGAGAATCAATGAATGCTCTTTGATTAAGTCATTCTTGAAAGCACTTACCATTAAACTTATTAGCTATTACATACGCCCAATTAATTAGTTAATCAATTATTTAGTGATCACAATGATCACAATGTGGAAAGAAGTCAGTCTTTATTTTTGGAGTTACCTAGGATCAGATTTCTCCCTCCATTTTACACTTTAAAAACACTCACTTTCTGTCTCTGTCTGTCTCTTCTATGCATGTGTATGCACACAGGCGCACCTCTCATAAGTTGAACAAACAAATACTGGCCTATGCCATTTTACAGCAAGCCCCAAAGCTCTGATACAGTAATTCCAAGTAATCCTAGCTTTTGTTCCCATCTGTATAGGTCTCATTATACCAACACTCCTGCAGATGGTGTCAGAAAGGTGAAGTGTCAAATCCACAAAGGGGAGACCCCAACAGCTCATTGCTACTGCAATATCAATCATTGCTGGTGGTTTTTACTTTTATCTCCCTCCCTCCTTAGTTGTCCCGCTCACACTGTCAGTTCAGTTAGAATATTTCACCTACACCTCACAATATGTCAAAAGGAAGTAGACACACGCTGTGAAAAGCTGGTAATTTTATTGGGTTCCTTTACCTTTAAAAATCTGTTACTTGGTCAAGTCTGGTTTCTGGGCTTCTTTTTTGCAGGGAAATTGAGGCAAACATTTTTATGTGGTCCTCTGGTGCCTGCTCTGTACCACAAGAATTATATACACAAGGATCATTAGAGAGTAGTGTTTAGCCCATTAAGATATAATAACCGTCAGCAAGGACAAAAAGCAGATCAGTATCACAAATTCAAACTAACAGGCACACATAAAAACTATGTGCCTGCTTTAGGCACATGCACAGGGTCAGGGTCTTACACAATAGGAAAATTCCCTCTCTGGGTCAGAGATGGCTTTTCACAAGACCAGCGTAAGTAGAAAGAACATGCAGAATTCTCTCAGCTCTCCAGCCATTTTTCAACCCTGAACACTTCTATCTCCAAGTATACCATGCCCAAGTAAGCCAAGAATGTGTTTGCTGTTCAAAGGGCTTCCAATTAGTAAAAAGACAGGCAGAGTTATTTAAGGAAGTTGTTCTTTTTGACTGAAGGAGCACCTCTGAGAAGGAAGCATGGGACACGGTAGTGAGAAAGGCATACCCCTTACAAAGTCTGTTAAGATTAGCCACAGTAAATCTGGTTATCCGAAGTGTGGAAGATGCCACAGGCACGTAGGGTTGGGTTAGCTCACCAGGTTTTGGCTGATGGTAGTTTTGAGAATAATTTGTATGTAGCCCATTTTATTCTTTTTTTTTTTTTTAATTTCCTTAAGTGGCTGATGTAAGTCTCTTGCACAAAGTGGGTATGTAATAATGTTTTGCAAATAGACTAGATGTATTCTAGTCTTGGCCAGGAATGCAAAGATTGATAAGATTATTTAACTCTATTAACAGAAATTATTTTGTTTACAATGTTAACTCTCAAATAGCCAAATAAAACTTAGCTGCTTTGCCCAAATTCCTGATATTTTTTAGAACTCGATAAAAATTTAATCAGTTAGAGAAAGAGAACAGACCAGGGAAAGAAATATAGAAGGACTCGGTTTTTTGAAACTCTTATGTCACCTATGCCCACAAAACTCTGACAAACCTACTCCCTGACCTCTACAAAATAAAGGATAACATGAGGGTCATGGGAAGAGGCAGGGGTAGAATGTGAGAGTTGAAGAAAGGGAAGGCAGAAACATCTTCCCACAATTTTCACTCCCAACAGTGAGGTCATCCCTGAGAGTGAAGACTAGGTCTATGAAAAAAATTACAAGAAGTGGAAAGAAGGGGAGCCGGCAGAGAGGGATGGGGAGCGTGGAAGGACCGCTAGAGGCTAGGCCAGGGAACTGTACAGACCTGGTCCCGCTGAAGAGCTTTGTAACAAGTGTCTTCAAAATGGTCACAGTTCTCCTATAACCTACACCTTGCATTTCTCCTACCGGACACTAGGTTCCACCTCCAATAAGCACCAGGCACGCCTGTGCAGACCCAGATATGCACAAATCCTCACTCTATGCAAGTATCCAAATGAGATGCTTAAGGGCACCAATTAAGTAGCAGCTTAAAAGAATCTCTGTCCACTCCACCAGAGGGTGAGGACAGCAGGCAGACTTTACTGGGGATTAATACTTAATAACTGATAGGATTGACTCCAGCTTCCTCTGTATCAGGCATTGTTCTAAGTGTTTTGTATTTAATCATATGAGGTGCGTGTGCTTGTTATTTCTAGTTTTACAGATGATGAAACCAAGGTACAAAGTCATACTGCCTGGTTTCCCAAGCTCAGTTCTATAATCACCCCAACTATCCTCCAAGGAAGCGGTAATTTACAGGACCAAGACTGTACTTTCTTCATCTTCATAGATGTCAGGTTATAAATAATCATTCCACCTAAAATCCTTACCACCAAAAAAAAAATCTCAATGAATTAACCAACGAAGAACAAACTACCCACAAAAGTCTACAAAGAAACCATGGTTTCTAAATGGCATCACGTACTTTTTACATTAATCAACAATTCTGAGTGGGAACCACATACAGCCCATGTTATTAAAGTTTCATTTAGTTAGCATACACATCTATAGTTCTACCATTATTTAATTCATCCTAATATGTAGTTCACTTCTAATTTGCTATTTCACCATATGCAATAAAATGATTAAGCTTTAATCTTTGTTACCAACTATTTGCAGTTCTTCAAAAGTACTCAATATTGCAGCTAAGTCATAGCAGACAGAATTTCTTTTAAAAAAAAGAAACCTGGAACTTGAAAATACCTTATCTTAAATAAAAAGAAAATAAAATCTATAGTAACATAAGGTCTAATTTTCTTGAAGATATGCAATAATTGTAATTTTATGCTGCATACCAAAATTGACTAAAAAGGAAAACTAAGGCACACAGCACATGAAGAAACACAAACAAAAGTTGCATCCAAACAGATAAAAGAATAAGAAATGTCAAGAGAATATAGTTTATAATCTTACCTACATTGCTAAATGCCTGCTACTGTGTCATGTGAACCTGGCCTCTGGTGGAATAAGAGACAAGTATAAAACACACAGTGAACAGGAGCTGCGTGGGAGGTGGAAGAAATGAACAATCGCAAAAGGGACACATATCTAATCTATGACAAAACTTCAAAATCACTCAATCTCATAAAGCAAAAATCCCAATTCTCGCCTAAGTCCAGGCATGTACTATGCCTGAAGTAGCCCAAGGTCTCCTTTTATAGGTACAATTAAAATTGTCCATGGTTCAAACCTCAAAGAAGGGCACAGAGCATAGAATTCACAAAACTTCCCCTTCTATATCCCCTCTCTTCTCCAGAGGGCAGTGGAATGAGAAACAGTTTGGGTTAAGCTGCTTCTGTTCGTCCATTCGTTCTGGTTCTTTTAAGCCGAAATTACATTCCAGGCAGATTGGATGGTCTCAGTCAGTTGCCTGAAGGTAAAGTACAAAGAAATGCCACCCTCTGCTTTCTGGACTCAGGTCTGCGAGTGAAGGAATGCAGAAGGGTTTCGAAAGGGTAGGTGGGAACCCAGCTGCTTAGGTGTTTTAGACTCAGAGGGAGGGAGGAAAAGGTGGAAAAGCAAAGGGAAATATTAGAGCAACTACTTATATTTATCTAACTTTTAAACAAATTTAGCTCTACCTATATTTAATATGTTAATTAAAACTGCCCATTTATTTAGGCTGTATGTTAGCAGGTCAGGATCACATGTCACTTTTGGTGGATAAACTCTTTCAGACATGGCATCCTCACTTGTTCCTTTGCTTTCAACATATTGTGATGGGGGGGCAGGATTAAATGAAGTTTTCTCATTCTAAAATCTGGTTTTAACTAAACTTCACAAAATAAACAAGTTGGCTTCAAAAGACTCCTGCAGTGAAACCCCAGATTTAAGATAATCCGTCAACAATAGGAAACTGACAGAGCAGACACTTTGGTTGCTAGTATAAACTCTTCATCAGTTATGGAAGTGGGCAAAAACAAAGATAGCCAAATGACATCCGCCAAGAAGTTGATCCCAATAAACAGAATTTATTACTAAGACTACTTAAAATGTGGGTTTAATTTCACTATTGTTAATAACGAGACTCACTGTAATTGCATATTGAGTCTTGAGATATCATCAGGCTAATGAGAATCCAAAACCATCAAAATTAGCAAGACATTTAAAAATATTACTAATTTTAATTCATATTTTTGCATATTTTATAACATACATGTTCTCTCATACGCTTATATATTTTAGAAAATATACCTTGTGAAACACGCTCTAAAACTTTTTACTTTTAGGGGTGCATGATAAAAAAAAATTCTGAATGCCAAAAGTATTTTGAGTAGATGCTCTTGTAGGCTAAACCGAGATTGTTCCTCAGGAAAGTCCTCGGTAATCTATAGTGGATTTCAGATGCCTAGTCAAATTTGTTATGTTTTAGACTACTTGCATAAACTTTGAAAAAGACTTCTGGCAACTATTAAGGCAAAAGAGAACAAGGTCCAGTGGGCATTCTCAGATCTGGGTTTTAGACTCTGAGGACATAACTGATATCCCTTTTGTGCATTTTGAACTGAGATTCCTTTAACAGAAGGAAAGTCAATGTTGCAGCCGATACGTCAAACTGAGATCCTGAACTAGTAAGAACTAAATAAAGGATGTTTATCTTGAAGCTATTTAAAGATTATAAATATGAATTCTGAGTGTATGGGAAATTCCAAATGAATGCCAGGAGGTCTCTGGCATCTAGTCTGTTGCAATGCATATGAACGTTTATATCAAGAATAGTCAACAGCAATTTTCTATCTCCCCTGGGACACAAATAAGAGGAACTCACTAACGTGGAATGAAAACACTAATTTGCAATCATGTAGGCAGTCAATATGTCCAAGGATGCCAAATGCTTTTAAATATAAGTAATCCTATCTAGCAGATGGAAAACCAGCAGTAAGTAAATGACTTATTGAGAGTCTCTACTGCACAAATGCAACTGCTTTTGGTATTATGCTCACCTTCCTGGAACTATTCTTCCTCTACAACCAAGGCTTTTCCTTTAGTAACTCAGTGTTTAAAACTTCAGGCAGCATATGGATTTGGCTTTCCTCTACAAGACATTAAACACTATCTTGGGTAGAAATAAATGGATAAAGGTTACTTTTGGGAGTACGTTATGTCTAACCTAGCCCTATCGACTTATCACTAGCACAAAATTTTCAGATGCTCACTGAACACTTTAGCTGAGATGTTTCCAGTCATCTCACACTCTTATCATCCAAAATAGAATTTACCTTTACATTTCAAGCCCTGCTTTTGCTCCCATGTTTTCAGTTTCTGGTTTTGAACACCATCATACATATTCCTGCTGAAGCCAGAAACCCAAGGTACAGCCAAATGTCTTCTCTACTACTCCCTGCATCTTAGGTGAGACATTGTAGCAATTCTCTCTCCAAATATCCCTCATACATGTTCTCTTCTCTACATTTCTATAGACACAGCTTCAGTTCTGACCTTCATCATTTATCATCTGAACAAGTACAATCCCTTCTAAAGGATTTCTCCACCCTCAGTCCTATTTTTGTTTATTCATTCAACCGGCACTTGATGATCATCATCTGGATGCCAGACACAGGTGCAAAGTGCTAGGGACACATCAGTGAGTAGTCTCCTTCTTGCAGCTTATATTCTTGTGGTGGATGTAAATGAAAACATAAGAAGATGAACAAATAAAATATTAGCTGCTGTGAGGGAAATGAGAGTATTAAATTAGAATGACCTGTATTAGGGAGGGAGGACCTAGGAAGGTTCTCCTAGAAGGTGACATTTAAGCTGAAACCTAAAGAAAAAGATCTAGTTACATAGAGAGTGGGGAAGAAAAGTGTTTCAAACATAGAGAGTCTGCAGTGCTGTTCATTCAAAATGTGTTGTGCATGCAACAACAAAGAGTAAGAAAAGTACTTGACCTTTTTAAGAAATCAAAGACGACCACTGTCACTGGCTAGAATGCAATGATGAGATGCACGTGTAACAAAGTGAAGTAAGAGATCTATGTTTTGGCCAAGCATGCAAAGCAGTAGAGCCTAGTCTTCCATGAAACAGTGTGATAGATATTGCTGCATTCAAAATCAGATCACAACATGGCCTTTCGTAGGTTTCTCGTCCCCACTACTGATGCAATAATGTAAACATTTCTTATGATCGTATTCAGGGACCTTCCTGGTGTGGATGATGCTTGTGTTTCTAGCCTTCTATCCTAAAACAACCCACAATCATATATACAATCTATGTACACCAGCTGTCTGTTTTTTTTGTTGTTGTTTTTTTTTTTTTTTGAGATGGAGTCCTGTTCTGTCACCCAGGCTGTAGTGCAGTGGCATGATCTTGGCAACCTCTACCTTCCCGGCTCAAGCAATTCTCCCACCTCAGCCTCCCAAGCAGCTGGGATTATAGGCTCCAGGCTCGTGCCACCATGCCCAGCTAATTTTTGTATTTTTTGTAGAGATGCAGTTTGGCCATTTTAGCCAGGCTGGTCTCGAACTCCTGGGCTCAAGCAATCCACTTGCCTTAGCCTTCCAACGTCAGGGATTACATGTGTCTCTTTGTCACATGTTTTCTTTCATGCTCTTTCCTCAACTGGAAAAGCTCCATCTCCATGTGACGACCACTATTCCATCCTCTCAGACTTAATCTTAACTTTTACAGGAAGAGTCAAGCTATTGTTCTGTTATTTCACAGTCAATTCTATTGCAATGCTGGGCTGCTTTACATCATTCCCACCATCTTGGGCATGCTTGAGGATGTTAGAGTCTGATCTTATGCGCTGTTGTAGTCGTGACACCTGATACGGAGCTGGCACTCAATACAAGTTTATGGAAGAAAAGAAGGCAGGCAAGCAGGCAGTTTTGTCCAAATGCACTGGAATAGAATACATGGCATTTGGATCCTATCTAGTTTAAGTCTGCATTTTTTTAAAAAAATTGAATTAAATTCAACAAACACTTGAAGATACGACTTTTATGTGTCACACATTAGCCCAGTTAGTTGCAAACAATGCCTAATAATCTCAGACATTCCTGGCAAAGAAATGCATAAAGGAATGAACACTGGCTCTGCTCCTTGTTACCTGTCAGACATTAAGGTATAGAGCACCAAAGCTCCACTTCCAGAATGGAGAGTATAGGCTGTACTAGGAGATCACAGACAAGCGCTCATCTTAAAAAAGAAGAAAAGAAGATTGCTCTTAAAGTACCAAACCAGTAAAAGCCAGATTATCTATCTGTGGGAGATAACTGCAGACTGAAATACACAAAACTGTTACCAAGGTGACAGAGCTGTAATCTCAGAAAGACTGAAATGTCATTGTCATTTGGAAAACTGGAATGCCTGAAGTGTTCCAGAGTGCCTGTATTTCTATTCCTATCAACTGAATAGTATAGTCTTCCGAGAATCACGTGCTATATTTTGTCTCTAAATCTGTTTATGCCTGTTTCTTTGCATTCATGCCTTCATCTATCTCTTTGTTCATCCATTCAAAAAATATTTACTGTGCGCTTGTTATGCATATGCTGAAACAGAGTGATGGAAATGACATTTTAAGGAGAAAATGACAGGTAGAGATAAATGATGTGGAGAAAACCATCAACAAATGTGATAATTATTTTTTTTGTCATAAGAAAGGAATACTCTTCTCTAAGCAAATATGCTGGCTTTCTGGTTTATACATGTGCTTCTTGTGAGTTTGGAAAGTATGAGTTAATACCTCTGATCTTTGTGCATAGCTAAAGATGAATATACAATGATAGGGCTGGAGAACAGTCTCTGAATTGTGGTCATTTCACCAGGGCTGATCTGCTGGAAGACCTTGCCTGGCTGCCAGCTGGCCTCCCCCAGTCACATCTAACCATAGCCCCTCTTAAAGGGACTTTTAGGCCAACATCAGCAAGGGAGTCCTTTCACCAGGGTGACAACACAAGGCCAAGTACATTCCACACACGAATTCAGAATGAAATATAACTGATACAGCCTGGGCTCCTAATGACCTTCAGATGCCAGTGTCAGTCAATGACTCCAAAGGAAAACTAACCTCCGGTTATGGTGCCATATTCATCTGGAATGCATTACTAAACCAAGAAATGGAATGGAGATAATTTTTTAGAACTTAGGAGCTAACTTTGTGGTGGATCACAGAGGTGCTTGAGGAAAGAAAAAGAACAATAAAGTTCCCACAAGGCCTAGAAGTCTGTGACGCTACAATGAACATTTCCTATGCTGAAATGGAAGTCCACTTATGCTTCATGCAAGCATGTTCTTGTCTAGCATTTAACATTGGAAAAGGTCTGGATCAATGAATATCTTATTGAACTCACAATAAACATTCAATCTAATAAGGCTAGAATGCCCTGGGAAAGTCTACAGTCCTGAGCTGGTAACTGGACTAACACATGGCTGGAATGACTTCTATACATGTGGAAATCTGACACTGCAGCAGGACATGCTTAAAACAAACAGAATGTAGTCCAAGGTTATGTGGACATTGTGAAAACTCACATCCGTGGTATTACACATCATGGTGATGAAATCAAGCACACCTGAGCTTCACCAGGCTCACGGAGAGCACTGTTAAGACAAGACCCTTTCATTATACCTGAAGAATCCCTAACTTCAGTGATGTCTCTAAAAAGTCAGTCCTTTACCAAAAGACTATAAACTCTCCTGAAGAGACTTATTTTTGTTTTTCCTTTCTTTTTCTCTGCTCTAACATCATATTTTCTGACGTAAATTTATCAGAAACTCAATTCTTCTGGAAGATCTAACTTTAGATTCTTCTAAAGTCCCTGAAAAATCCCATTCTAATCTCAATGACAGGTCTTTTTAGCCATTCTCTGCCAAAATCAATTTATCTGAGCTTTACTATTCACACTTACGTATTCAGCTCCGTTACTCAGCTTAACTATTAAACAGCTTATTTGAATGCTCTGTGACTATCATTTAATTTAAGATGTTTTAGTTTTTGTGGAATTTTTAATTTTCACAATGTAGCAAAATTTTAAGTCTCTAACAAAGCTTCCTTGAATGGAGGAGTAGCAGGTGATGTGAAAGTAACTTAAGTGTCTTCCAAGGTCAGGACCCATGGGTATTCTGCTGAGTAGCAAAGTCAAACAACTCAACAACATAAACTGAAACCTAAAGGGCAGTGTGGTTTCAAATGTTTCCACTGTGAAACCCATAATAAATTCTATTGAAACCAGCTAAGAGATTGTATTAGCACTCAGAAAATGTATGTGAAATGTCAATATAAAGATTTACATTTAATTAATTACTGAGAAAGGGCAATATTGCTTTCATGCAAGACACAGATTTCAAAAAGGTATGATGTCTTCTGGTCTACTTTTCTAGATACTAATAAAAATACATACTCACAACATCTCTTCTCTTTAAACGTCTTTTATCTAAAATTGAGCGAAAGATAACCAAACAGAAATAACATTTTGAAAACAAAAGGATTAAGAAAAAATGGCAAAACCAAATAAAGGAAAGTGTTTCTCTCTAGAAGTATTCCAGCTAATAAAGCAGAAATGATGGAATTAGTACATCATTATTTTGAAAACTTCTAATGAATAATGAATCTAGGCAAAGATCATCAGTGCTCACTAACTTCACAGATAACAAAATATTACCTACTTCTTGATAGAAAACATAATAGCAACTATGATGTATTCTTCCACTCAAATTAAGACAGTTTATAGAAAATAGGGGACAGGGGAACATGATAAAAACATGGCAACAGGATCAGCAAAATCTAAAATATGGGAAAGTCTACAAGACAAGTGACCTGGTTTTTTCAATAAGTACCTTACAAAAGGGGAAAAATGGAGCGTAGAAACTTCTAGATTAAAAGAAACTTGAGAAGCACATCAAAGGCAATGCATGGAATTTGTTTGGATCCTCATTTAAACTAACTGTAAATGAATGCATGAATTAATGAGTATACAAACAACAGGGAAATTAGAACTACCTATGTGATGACACCGAGAAACTACAATTAATGTTTTTAAAGAAAAAATAATGGCACTGGAGTATTGTTTGAAAAAATATCCTTGGACCGGGCATGGTAGCTCATGCCTGTAATCTCAGCACTTTGGGAGGCTGAGGTGGGCACACTGCTTGAGTCCAGGAGTTCAAGACCAGCCTGGGAAACATGGCAAAACCCCATCTGTAAAATATAAGTAAATAAATATAGCATCCTTATTTTTTAGCAGTACTACTAACATTTTTAACAGATGACGTATAAAGCATTTGAAATTTGCTTCATAATAACCTACTTGGTGAGAGGAGGGTTTTTAAAAATGAAACAAGACTGAGTTGATGGTTCTGTAGCTGAGTATTGGGTATATGGGATTCATTATGGCATTTACATTTTGTATGTGTTTGACATTCTTCCCAATGAAGTGTTTTTTTTAAAAAGCAGAAAACATAAAACAAAAGTGATAGAGAAGACTTACCCTGCTGTATATCCTTCATTTCTAAATGTAAACTAGATATCAAGATTCCCACAGTTTGAGATCGTTTTCCATCCAATAGTTTGATGATCTAAAATTAGAAGAAGAAAAAAAGAATAAAAGCTCAAATGACCACACAGTCTTTCAGAAGGCACACCAAAAACATTAAGATTTTTTAGATACACTGATTGATGAACTAAATTGATGCTGCATGCACTCTTCTTTAAATAATACTTAATTGATAAGTAACTTATCCACAATTACAGACATCTTACACAATGAAAGTTTACAAAATAAACACACAAATTCCATCAGCCTACTACAAACATCAAATCTTTATATGTTACTCTGATCGTTTTACTCAAATACTAAGTTATACCGACATCAAGATGTATACAATGTTGTATCCATCTTTTTTACTTATCATTGGAATATTTTCTTGTTGTTACTGATGAAGTCACTTTATGGCTTCCAATCATTTTAGTAATGTCCTCTGCTGAGATCTTTTTTACTTATCATTGGAATATTTTCTTGTTGTTACTGATGAAGTCACTTCATGGCTTCCAATCATTTTAGTAATGTCCTCTGCTGAGTGATTTAGGGGAAAAAGCATAACCATCTGAGTCAGCCATGACCAGCGACATGGCCTTGGCAAAGTGACAATCTCTATGAACTGTTTTCCTCATCATGAAGGGCTGACTGTATTTAGTCTATACTTTTATTTTGAGACAAGGTCTGGCTCTGTCACCTAGGCTGGAGTGCAGTGGTGTGATCAGAGTTCACCTTAGCCTTGACCTCCTGGGTTTAAGTTATCCTCCCACCTCAGCCTTCAGAGCAGCTAGGCACGTACCACCATAACCAGTTAATTTTTAAATTTTTTTATATAGACAGGGTCTTTCACTTTGTTACCTAGGCTGATCTGATCCCCAACTCCTAAAGTTGAGTGACTCTTAGGGTTACAGGCATTAGTCATTGCACCCAGCCTATACATTTATTTTAGAAATTAAATAACTATATGCAAAGCACCTAATATAGTTCTTGACATATATTTAAATACAAGTTTTTGTTTCAGAGAGATTATTTGTGTTATCGTTAATATAAACAATATAATACCTTGCACACAAAGCTCTAATTTTAAATTAACTAATTTTTGAGACAGTATCCAGCTCTGTCACACAGGCTGGAGTACAGTGGCACAATCATAGCTTACTGTAATCTTGAACTCCTGGGTTCAGTGATCCTTGCACCTGAGCCTCATGTGCCTTACCAAGGACTACAGGTGCATGCCACTATGCCTGGTTAATTTTTATTTTTTTGATGTTTTGTAGAGATGGGGTCTCACTGTATTGCCAACGCTGCTCTCAAACTCCTGGGCCCAAGCCATCCTCCCACCTTGGTCTCCCAAAGTCTTGGGATTACAGGTGTGAGCTACCACACTTGGTCTTAAAATTATTTTTTATAATAATATATACATTTACAATCTTTGTAGAAGCTCCACATACCTCAATGCCAGTTATTTCAACCTTTATGAATATTCCATGGAGAAGTCTACATAGTTTTGTGTTTCTCTACAACTAGGAAACCAAATCAGCTCCCTAGTAACACATCACACAGCTGCCGCTAAGGGAAAAAACTATCTTTTTTCTCATGTGACAGGGCTACAAAAATCAAAGAGAAGCACCCATAAAACATCACCAAATCTTAAAAATGTTTTTAATGTGCTTTGCTGGGTAAAATACAAACTAGACTGAACAGCTGTGTTCTCCTTCCCACCTAAGTGCTTATAGACTTGCCAAACGACTGTGAAGACAAGACTAAACAGTAATAAACATCTACATGTGAGTTGCTTGCTGGTTGAAAAATAAGGGATAACAATATTTTGTTCCAATAAAGATTACATAACTGCCTAACTGTCTAACTACCTATTGATCAATCAGTCTTGAATCAATTATCGCCAGACATTTTTTTCCTTTCCCTGTACAGATGGCTACTTTCATATAATGATTAGAACTAAAATACACTAAATACTAAGTGCTAATCAAGAGGTAATGAAAAAAATCTCATTTTTCAGTCAATATGTTTAAGCCTTTCAACATCTACCTTAGAAAGATTCTTGGGGCATACAGAATTTTAGGAGTTTTAAAGAGAAATAGAAAAGGTACTCAGTATTTTTTTATATGAAAGCAAAAGCAAGAAAAGGCAATTAAGCATAATAAAACATCTTCCTTAAAAATGCAATTTCTGGCTTTTTCTTAGAGAACCCAAACTTAAATGATTTTTTTTTGTCCAGTAAAAAAAATTAAGAAAAGCCAATTTAGTTTTAAATAACTATTCGGCCCTGCACCCATTCAAAAAATATTTACCGTGCATGTTACATGCCTGGCATTGCTTTGTATTCTGGGGATGCAGAAGTGACTGAGACAGATCAAGTCCTAAGAAGTTTGCTGTAAAGAGTCAAAAAGGCAAAGAAAAACATCATCTAAACTAATGGAATATTACTCGACTACAGAAAAGAAAGAAATCTTGTCATTTGCTACAACATGAATTGGCCTTAGGACATTACGCTAAGTGAAAATAATCTAGTCACAAAAGGATAAATGCTGTGATTCCACCTATATGAGGTAACCATGGTGGTCAAACTCATAGCAACAGAAAGTAGAATGGTGGTTACCAGGGGCTGAAACAACGGTGAACTGGAAATTTGGTCTTCTGTGGGTATAAAATTTCAGTTACGCACGGTGAAAAAGTTCTAGAAATCTGCTGTACAACATTGTGCTTATAGTTAACAATAATGTACTACACATTTAAAATTTTGTTAATAGGGTACCTTTCATGTTGTGCATTTTTCACAAAAATAAAGAGAAGTTAGTGTTAAGCCTTCAAATCTATGGGAGAAAAAAAGAGGAAGAGACTAAGAGGATTTAAGACATACCATTCTGTGTCCACTGTGTTCCTACCATTTTAGTTGGTTTTGAGAAACCTGGTGGTATTTCACAAGAGTAGCTACGCGGAAACATAGAAGGATATTTTTGAAAATCCAGTCAAAAGTAGACAGAGAATTTGGTATAGATAGGGAAGAGAATGCAAACACTCCAACTTCACCACTGCCTAAATTTCCGAACAAACAAAACCCTCTTAAGGCATTAGTCCCACTAAAGGTAACACTCACCAAATACCCGGTTGTAGCTTTTTTTGTCTTTTTCTATATTGGTGACTTCTTTTGTGTTTTGTTTCTTATAGTGAGATACTTTGATTCTTTTCTCTTTTTTTGTTGTTATATCTTCTATAGGCATTTTCTCTGTTACTATGAGACTTATATAAAACATTTTATATTTATAATCTATGCTATTTTCAATCACATATACAAATTCTACTCTTACTTCTCCACTCCCAAATTTTATGTAATTGATATAACAAATTACACTTTTTATGTTGTGTATCCAATACCATATTTTTATTATTATATTTGTTTTTAATACCTGCAGGTATAAATTCTATACCAGAGTTAAAAGTGATTTATGCACATCATTAGAGTACACTGTATTTGTCTGTACATTTACCTTTATCTGCGAGCTTTGTGCTTTCGTATCTGTTTGTGTTGCTATGTCATGCCCTTTCATTTCAACTTTAAAGGCCTCCCTTTATCATTTCTTGTAAGCAAGTTTAGTGGTCGTGAACATCCTACACTTTATCTAGGAAAGTCTATTTCTCTTTTGTTTTTGAAAGACAGGTTTTCTTTTTGTCTTTTTTTGTTTTTGAGATAGAGTTTCGCTCTGTCGCCCAGGCTGGAGTGCAATGGCATGATCTCCACTCACTGTAACCTCTGCCTCCCAGGTTCGAGCGATTCTCCTGCCTCAGCCTTCTGAGTAGCTGGCATTATAGGTGTGTGCCACCATGTCTGGCTAATATTTTGTATTTTAGTAGAGATGAGGTTTTGTCGTGTTGGCCAGGTTGGTCTCGAACTCCTGACCTTGTGATCTGCCCACCTTGGCCTCCCAAAGTGCTGGGATTACAGGCGTGAGCCACTGTGCCCAGCCAAAAGATGGTTTTTCTAGATATAGTATTCTTACTTGGTAATTTCCTTTCAGCACTTTGAATATATTACCCTAGATCCTTCTGACCTGAAAGTTCATGCTGAGAAATCTTCTGATAGTCTTCTTGGAGTGCCCTTATATGAGTTGCTTTTCTCCTGCTGCTTTCAAAATTCTCTTTTTGTCTTTAACTTTTGACAATTTGATTATAATGTGCTCAGTATGGTCTTTTGAGTTCTCCTAATTTGGATCCACTGGGCTTCTTGAATCTGAATGTTTATTTCTTTCCCCAGAATCTTGACTATTATTTCTTCCAATATACTTTCCTCCCTTTTCACCTCCTCCTCCTGTGATTCTTGTAACACATCTATTGATCTGCTTGATGGTGTTCCATAGGACCCTTAGACTTTCTTTACTCCTCTTTTTTTTTTTTTTTTTTGAGATGGAATCTTACTCTGTCACCCAGGCTGGAGTACAGTGGCACAATCTCAGCTCACTGCAACCTCTGCCTCCGGGATTCAAGCGATTTGCCTGCCTTAGGCTACTGAGTAGCTAGGATTACAGGCACATGCCACCATGCCCAGCTAATTTTTACATTTTTAGTAGAGATGGGGATTCACCATGTTGGCCAGGCTGGTCTTGAACTCCCGAACTCGTGATCCCCCTGCCTCAGCCTCCCAAAGTGCTGGGATTACAGCTGTGAGCCACTGCTCCTGGCCTCCTCTTCATTTTTGTCCTTTTGCTCCTCTAAATGGATCATTTCAAATGACCTCTGATTTTTCTCATTCCTCCTTCTGCTTCCTCAAGTCTGCTACTGAACTCCGCTAGGTGAGCTTTTAAATTTGGTTACTGTATTCTTTAGCTCAATATTGGTTTGGTTCTTTACAGTATTTTCTGTCCTCTGTCCCTTTGTTGATACTCTTATTTTGTTCATGTATCTTTTGTCTGAGCTCACTGACATCTTTATGACATTTATTTTGAATTATTTCTCAAGTAATTCATATACATCTGTATCTTTAGGATTGGTTTGATTTCTTTTGTTCCATTCGTTGGTCCATGCTCCTGTTTCTTTTGTGTGTTTTGTTACTTTGTGTTGGGATTTGAAAAAACAGTCACCATTCCAAGTCTGCACAGACTGATTTCATACAATGAAAAACCTTTGCCAATAAGCCTAGCTAATGACTGTAGGGGATTCTCAAGCCTTTTCTGTGGATAAATATTCTCATGTACGTATGTAAATTCCCAATTAGAAGGATTTTGCTGGGTTATTTTTCAGGAGCTCATAATCCCTGCTCTCTCTAGTGTCTGTCTATGGTACTGCAGGTTCCCTGGAGGTGTAAACTGTACAGCTCATTTTTGTTTTTGTTTTCATCTGCTCCCAAACATCTAGAGTATGTCAAGTCCCATGAACACATAGAGTGGAAGAAGGAAAAGGAGGAAGGAGAAGAGGCAGAAGGGGAGGGGGAGGGGAGGGGGAGGAAGAGGAAAAAGAAGTAGGAAGGAGAAGAAAGGAGGAAAGGAAGGAAGGAGAAGAAGAAAAGAAGGAGAAGATGAAGATGAAGAAGAGGAAGAGGAGGAGGAAGCAGAGGAAGAAGAAGAAACAGTTCCTTAGGCAATATTGTGAAGAACTGAAACACTGGACACAAGCTCCATTCTTCCTTTCCCTACAATCCCTACGGGAGAAGCTGCTAAGCTGTATTGGCCTCTGTCTGTTGTACTGCAGGCCACCTAGCTTTCTGTTCTCAGAAGTCTCCAGGCATCTAGAGTATGCTGTGTTCCATCAGCACTCCAAGTCAGGCAAGACAGAAAGCAGTCTCTTAGGTGGCCCTCTGAAAAGCCAGAGCATTGGATGGATGCTCTGACTTTTTCCTTCTCCAAGGAGAAGACAGGATTTGGAGGTTTACCCTCACCTACTCTATCCCGAGCAAGCGTGAGGGGCAATCGCAATGAATGCATACGAATTCATACCATCCTTTGTTCTCAGTGGTTCCCAACCTGGTATCTTTCCCTATTAGCTCTTAGATTCAGACACAACAGAAACCAGTTTTTCAAAGTACCTCCCCAAAATTCTGAACATTAGACATAAGATCTAGTCTTCTCTCTCTCTCCCAAAGGAGAAGCCAGGAGGTAGAATTTTCTCTAAATCACTGTACTGTGCTGTTCTGGGGAGGAAGTCAGGTGAGTGAGTGCCATGAATTTTTCTATTAGCTTCAATGCAACTGGTTTCATGCTCACCTGGAGCATAGGAGCCTCTTAACTGATTTCTGATTCAATACTTTCTATTCTGCCATCTTGATGACATTACCTCCCCTCTTCCCACTTTTAGTTTCTGATATGCAAACGCTATATCATCCATGGAGAATGAGGGAAAAGTGGTTGGGTCCCAACAAATATGCTGCCAGTCACAAAGTGTATCATATGGCCATGGTGGTAGTGAGAGTAAGAGCAGGCTGATCTGAGGCTGACTCAGGCTTCACTGAAAAGGGGGCTGGCCTCTCCTTCATAACTGAAGGACAGTACCAAACAAATGACAATGAAAAGAATTAGAAATGAAGGAAGAGTAACAAGAAAAGGAGTAGAGGAAACATATCTTTTAAAACATCTTCCTCAACTCAAGATATGCAAAATAACTGAAAGGAAACAAATGGAGGAAAATAACACAGAAGACTTGTGAACACACAAAGAAACGGTTCAGTCCAACCCAAGACTTTGGTGTATATTTAGATCTTTCTGAGATTGGTTAGAAATTGGGCTAAGCAGACTGTCAGGAGGTTAAGAGAAAGTGTTGGAAGTAGAGAGGAGGAAAAAAGAAACTTGAAGACTAAAAGAGAGAAAAAGTATACGTTTTGTTCTATAATGTGTTTTTTTTCACTCTGCAGCATGTTTTTTCATGTAGAAATACATTACTGACATCTTCCTTGTCAGTGTAGGAAGAGCCATTTCTAAGAATATCACATCATTGAAGTATTCCCTTACTAAAGGGCAATTAGAAATCATCCAAATTTCTAATTTGGATGTAATCCCAGCACTTTGAGAGGTTGAGGTGGGGGGATCACTTGAGGCCAGGAGTTCGGGACCAGCCTAGTCAACATCGTGAAATCCCATCTCTACTAAAAACACAAAAATTAGCTGGGTTTGGTGGCGAACACCTGTAATCCCAGCTACTCGGAAGGCTAAGGCATGAGAATTACTTGAACCCGGAAGGTGGAAGTTACAGTGAGCCAAGATCCAGCCACTGCATTCCAGCCTGGGTGACAAAATAAGACTCTGTCTGAAGAAATGTTTCCAATTTTGTCAATTGTTAAGAATGCTACAGTAAACAAGCAGGCAGATATATCCTTAGTCATACAAGTTTGTATTTTCATAGGACTTATAGAAATCATTCAAATAATATACCCATCTGAAAACTGATAAATATTTTAGAATCGCTTCTATAAGTCCCTCTCAAATACACCCCTGCCAAGTATTTGAGAGGTACTGTTTTTCTGTTCCCATACCCACTCTAGGTATCATCAATTTAAAAACTGTTGGATTAAAAAATAAGTGGAATGTGTTTTCATGATTTTATTTTGCATTTTTAATGATTTAATAGTAAAGTTAAAGATTTGGTTTATTAGTCTCATCTTCTTATGAATTATCTTTGTATTCTTTTTACTATATTTTCCTATTACTAGATGTACTAGGCTGGTATAATGCAAATACATTTAAATAAGGACTTAGCTAAACAAAAGGAAAAAAGATTTACAAAGACCTTGCTGCACATAAAAGTCATTTTCAAAGGGAAGAAGAGGGAATAGACTGACCTTTTACTGCACCTCCACTAAGCACTGGTATTGTGTTCCTTTGCACATTGGCCAATCCAAATGGACAGTTGTGAACTGGGGGCAGTGAGCATTGCAATATTGTAAACCTTTATTCCTTTAGTGGCCCACTGTGGACTTCCATAGTGATAATACTTCAGACTCAAGAGTCTTGTAAAGTAAGTATAGCTATCTCAATGCTGGGCATTAAAGCAAGAAACAGAGCTAACCGATTTTTTATAGTCATTCATTTTTTATGTTTATTATCAAATCTTACAACCTCCTTACCCAGATATATACCCATTACTGAGGAATTCACTGTAGAGTAGTGAGGAATAAAATATTAAGAATAAAAAAAGACAAGAGTGAAGAAAACTGATGAGAACAATAAAGAGGAAAAACAAGATTTGAAACATGACAAAGATTTTTTTAAAGGCTTGATTTTTTTATCAACCGATATTATTACTTTGCTTTCTGAATAATTTTTTAGAATCATTGAGTTTCAAATAACCAAAACACAATTTATGTAGGACTTTCTATTAACTGAAAATTTCCCTGGCTTTTGTTTTATTGGATTATATGCATTATTAGTAAGCTAACTTTTAGACAGAAAAAGTGAATTTCAAAAATTCCCCTTGGAAGAGAAAAACTATATGAAGATGAACTAATATTGGGTATTTATTCTCCTAAATCCACTGACTTCTCTTATACTGGGCTTGAAAGAAACCTAATTCAATGAATTACACTTTCCATATCTGTATATTTACTGAAAACTGTGGACTGGTGACCATAGTGATAATCTAGAAATTTTTTAGATTCATAAATTGCCTGAAATTGTCAGATACTTAATATTCTGCTCTTTTTATGGTAGGAAATTTAACTAATATATATTTTTACATAACCACAAATTTCAAATACAATGTTATAAGATACTGATTATTTCCTCAAAAATCGAATTATTAAGCACCAACACAACAAAGCTTCTGTTTGAAATTAGCTTTCTGTGCTATTTTGTTCCACAATGTTTTTTCCAGTTATTTGGCCTAAGGAAAAGGTTCCCAAAAATATCACAATCTAAGTAGAAATACAGAAACTGAAAACTGTAGCCATAAACTATAACAGTACTTCCCTCTAGTTTTCAATCTTTGCTTGCTGAGCTTTCATCAATGTGGAATGGGATCAATGTCATGATCTAGTAAACCAGTTATTAAGAGAGAAGTCAGGGGATCAGCCTTCAGCCTTCTATTTCTAGAACTGCCCTTACTCATCATTGCACCAATGCTGAAAGGCAGACAGTTCAACTCAACAGTCCCCACAATATGCAAATTCCTATGTCTAATGCAAACAAAATAAAAATTACATATGTGTGTATGTGTATGTGTGTGTATGTGTGTATGTGCATGTCCAACATTCAAAGACTAGCTTAAGGACGGCAAACATATAAATAACTGATACAGGAGCTATTCATAAGATCAGTAACTTAAAGAGTTTGGAATTATCCTCAGGTATACGATTCTTGAAAATGCCAAGACTCTTATTTAAAAAGCGGGTTTGAAAAAGATGGCTGTTTCTGGCACAATCTTTTTCCAGGTAACTCAAACACATTCCAGAAAGAATGTTATATCAGGTGCCTTTTTTTCTGAAACAAAGATCCAGATTTCATGTTAGGAAACCTCTCCATCACGGAGACTTGAGAGATGACAGGCTCTGCAGAACATGAACCCCCAAAGACACTGTAACTCACCCAAACCCTTCTGGTTTGGGTGTCCAAACAGTGGCCATTCTTCACAGCCACTAGGGTGAAGGTTCTTCCGGGCATTAGGACCCAATAGCAGTAGAGGCTTTCACAAAAACCTGAGGTCAGTTGATCACATTTGTTTGCTGGACAGTAATGAGATTCCTGACTGTATTAGTATCCAGCTTCAACGTATTAAAAGGAGTTAGTTAGCTTACCTTAGGTAAATAACAAAGGAAGGCTTCCTGGAGAACCCCTGGCCCACAGGTTAGTGCCTTATCCCCAAATAACATAAAAAGCAGCCTGGGGAAAAGATCAAGTTGCAAGCTTAATATGAATATTAAAATACTGATTTTCCATGTTTACGTGAAGCCAGTAGATAGAATTTATGCTTTAAGCTCCCAACTTGATTTTATTCCATGCAGGTTCTTGCGAAAAAGTGGCTACTCCAGGCTATTCAGGAATGATGATTCAGAAAACATTTACTGGAGAGCCTAAGTCTTTGTAAAATTTTGCTTAAAAACAGTATTACTCTGGTTGAATTGGATTTTGAAGTCATTTAATACTTAGTACTTAAGAAACCTACAAATTTCACCTAATTTATCCCTCTGCCTTTGGGTTGGCCCAGAAGTCCACATATTAAAGCACAGACCTTACTTTACAAGAATGTGCACACTTTAAGAAAGTATTAAGGTGACATTTATACAATGCACACATTTATAGTCATTTTTCTATCAAACAAGAAAACATAGTACTACTTCAGCTAATTGTAAACACAAATGAAACTGTTCATCCTCTTATCATACTCACTTTTCATTCTTCTTTGTCCTCATATGCATATTACGTGACGTGTAGTAACCCTCAAAGTCATTTTCTAGTATTAAGAAACTTTTGACAGTGAACTGTTTTACCTGATGTTTGACTCAAACTCCTCATGCTTCCATTTTGAACAATCCTTTCCTGCTCTCAGGGAAGGGAGAGCATGGTCACCATCCCCTACACTAAGGTTCAGAAACCTCAAAATCACCGTTTTTTAAAAAATAAGCAATGTCTTATATCAAATTCTTAAAAATCAATTTTTGAGGGATGTTAACAAGGCCTCAGTTTATCCCAGTCCTATCTACAGTCAGCTGAACTTGGCAGCACATGGTCTTCTCCTAGGTATAACTACAGTCTGGAGGAGAATGCATTTTGTGCAGCATTCCACTGATCTACAAGCTGACCTTGTACAGGGGCAAATTCACAGGTTGTGTTAAACCCTATTAGGCATGCCTAGTTTAAGGCAAAGCCTTTCCAGACCCCTGCCACATACCAGGATTAGGGCCTGTCACACATGCATACTATTATATCGCCTAAGGAACTCTTCCAATACCTTCTAGAGGGGTAAAGGCAGGCCCCCACTCTCTAAACCTGTACCTTAAGCCAGTATAGACAAATTATTATTATTCCTCCCATATGTGAATTTTTTAAAAGCCTGCCTCTGTGAATAAGAATTAAGACAAAAATGGGAAGACAGATTTGTGACACTGGGAAAATCATACCCTCAATTCACCTAGAAAAGTTCTGCCAGACAGGCTGAGAAAGAATTCTTGTCAGGTCCAGTGGGATTTTCACATCTACAGAAAATCTGTACACTGTATATCTTCAGCTTTCTGCCTGAGCTTGGCAGACAGGGCCAAAAGTAAAAACAAAAATAAATGGTTCTGAATAGACCACAAGTGCTGGAAGTCTGCTCAGCCAAGTGAGTTTGGCATAATTACAAAATCAAGAGAAACACAGAAGCCCTCTTCTTCCATGGAGCTTTCCCTGTCTGAAATGAAGATGATTAATTTCTACATCTACACCTTTGCTAGACACCAAACACATTCATACCTATACAAGATCGAGTGGATATTTGGTTGTTTGGCTTAAGTCTCACACTTGAACATACTCAGTTTCAGTTACAGGGTTTCCACCTCCAGCAAAGTCAGTTTTATCCTAGAGCTTGGCGAATAAGCACAGAGTCTGTTCAAATACAGTCACATGTGTTATCACCAATGAATAGCTGCTGGTGCTTGAGAGACCTAAGGGCATGTGAAAGCTGCTGCTTTTCCTGCCTGAATTGACTCTTCCACCCCACCAAAACCAAACAAATAAATGTAGAATCCCTATATTGAGTAGACATTTGCTTTCATGACAATAATATATAGGTCAAGCATCCCGAATTCAAAACTTAAAAATTCCAAACTACGAAATATTTCAAAATCCAAAAGTTTTTGAGCGCTGATACAATGGTCAAGAGAAATGTTCATTGGGATATTTCAGGTCTTGGATTTTCAGATCTGGAATGCTCAACTGGAAAATCTGAAATCTGCAACATTTCTGGTCCCAAGCATTTCAGATAAGGGATACTTGACCTGTATACCAAATATCAACATAGAGTCCATGGTCAGCTATCCAGAACAAATGGGTATGTGATCTGGCCTTTCTTATTAAGACTGAACAATAGAGTGGAGAATACATAGAAATTAGACAATCTGATTCTCCCAAGTACAATTCTAAAAAATACAATTTCTATTTTTGTGCCATCAGACTAGTGTTATCTTTTGCTTATGCTTCACATCAGTATTGACTATGTTCCAACACCTGGCAAAACTATGGACATTAAGAGGCTCATTGGTACAAAGTAGATATGCTACTGATAATAAGTAACAGTCACCTGTTACGCTTCTAAGTCATGGGCTTCCAAATAGAGAAAGGTACAGTCTTAGTAACAGTCACCTGTTATGCTTCTAAGTCATGGGCTTCCAAATACATAAAGGTACCTTCATAATGATGGCTGAGTTTCTCTTTAAGACATTCTTGTGGAGCGAGTTGGAAGACAGGTAGAATCCTACATTAGGGATGTAGAAATTGATTCACCTATTCAAAGGGCTACAGGCTCTGATGATTACACTGATACTTTAGTCTGAACACTTCCAAATTATAAATATAAATTAATATAGGGTCTAAAATTTAGCTGGATTAGACAGCTACATCTTCCCTGGATGAGAGAGAATATCAACGAGCCCTTAGGTTTAACTTTTATTCTCATTTAACTGCCATCCAAATCAAAAATTCTTATAAACGATATACAAATTAGACAGACATCTAATTTGGCAAATAGAGTTTCCCAATGGAAAGAAATTCCAAGAATTGATACACAACAATGCAAGGCAGTGAGGCATGGTGGCCCATGGATACAGGCCTTATACGCAGAAAAAAATCATGGGGGAAGCAACTGGCACAATCCTTTTATAGCTATTCTGGTCCCCTCCCTACCATTTCTAATATGGCAGTGACTACAGATGGGCCAGGGAAGCAACGATTTCTCCCAGCCAGTGCCAGGAGGGAGTGACTGGGGAAGGGAAGGGCAGGACCAAAGCCATCTTGCTTTCTCTCTTTAGGGAGAATGAGTGCTTCTTTGGAAATATGCAATAGTTACTTGGCAGGTGCCCACTACAAATGCTGACTCAGGTTCCTTGGTCCCCTTCTGCTCCCCTGCTCCATCCCCTGTCACTCTGGCATCACACCCAGAGGAGTTGGTTGGGGGGCTGTGTAGTGCCATATTATGAAATGTCATCCGACGTGGTGCAAACAAGCACTTGCTGCCAATGGCCAGCGAGCCCTGGTATGCTTCTGGAGAGAGGCCTCTGGCAACTGGTCTGATAATGCCATTAAAATAAGCTTTCCACACACAGCTGATAATCTGTCCCATTAAACGTTTCAAGGAAAACTAAGCTTCACTGTTTAGTCAAACTGTTAGGTCTGAATCTCTTCCCTGGCCTTATTTTTGGGGACACATAAAATTACTTGGATGAAGTTTACTTTAAGGCTCTAGGCTCTTCACCAAGAAATGTGAAAAGGCAAATTGTCACCATGTCCCAAGTCTGAGAACATATTTGGCACCTCATCACCATCCTGATGAGACAGAAAAACCTTTTTCTTGTTTTGCAGGCTGATGAATTCCACTCAGAAAGTGAATGCAGAGGCCACAGCAGGTGAAGGCTATGGCAGTGTGGGGGTGAGATGTGCTGGGGTGGGGGAGGTAGGGCTGTGGGTAGGCGATATTTCTGATTTTGTATAATGTACAATACAAACCCCCAAACAAAATCACATGCATTTTCTCATTGATCATGGAGTCTTAGGGGAAGAAATGACCAAGAGACATCAGTGCATTCACTGCCTTGCCTTCAGACAGAACCAGAGCTACCAAAGCTTGGCCCTGCCAACAGCTTTGATGTTAGACTTCTAGACTCCAGAATTATGAGACAATAAATTTTGGTTGTTTCAAGTCAACAGTTGGTGATAGTTTGCTAAATCAGCCCGAAGAAATGAATACAGGGGCTATTTTTATATTTCTAATAATCTTCCAGGTGATGATGTTGCTGGTCCATGGACCACATTTTGAGTGGTGAAATGACTCTAAATAAATGTACTATTTTGTTCCCTATCATTGGCACTTAGCACACTGCCTGATATATATGTATGTATGTATCTATAATCCCTGATTTCCAGAGGTTTTTCCCATATGCCCCTTTCAGAATATCAATCTCCAAGGAGTCCTTTACTAAAGCTACTGAACTCTTTCAGTAATTACTGCAAGTAACTTTCTCAGAGAAAAGGCCAATCTCAAGTATACAAACAGCCATACTGCCCTCCTAAAACCTTTAAATAACAAAGTTTGCATGACCTTTGGACTTCCTGTCTTGTCTATATAATTTCTCATTTAATAACAAAAACTTCAACCCAGTCTCACACTCGTATATCCTTGGTGACTCAAATAGGGCTTTTTCTTTCCAACATTTAGAGTGCTAGGCTTTTGAAAAGAACACATGCTAATAATTACTCCAAGCTGGTTAGAGATAATGGGCAACAGAAAAGTTATTATCTTCACTGTCATCGTATGTCTTTGATATGATAATCATTGCATTCAAGATATCAGAAATGATGGATGGTCTTTGATTTAGAGCGTACCCATGATGTAAATTACCTGGCTCTTTCCCACTGCTGTTTAGAGGTGAAGAGCCAGCAACAGTGAGCACCCCTAGCTGCAGTGCCTCAAGCCACTGGAAGGCAAAATCTGAGACAGAACTCCAAGGGAAACACTTATTCCTTTAAAGATACTTAGGGCAACTTCACATTTTCCTTTTGCAGACAACTTCTCACATAGTCTTCATTTGCCACCATTGTCATAATGTACACTATTTACAACCCAAGTCATTCTACTCTGTTGATTTTCTGGCTGACAGCTGCTGACATGTAAGTACCACATTGCTTCAAATAGGTTCACTGAGTTCCTTCTGTAAATATAAAATAAATATTCCACAAAATGTTGGTAAAAAAGAGAAAGGTAAAATAATAGTGTATTTTAGTACATATTTTAGAACTGCTACAAGATTTTGTTAGGACTTGAGGTGTTATGTCCCCGCACATTCCTCCCATATTTAGTCTTATCCTCCTTCTTACTCTCATAGCACAGCTATCATGGGAAGCAAGTAGGTATCGTACTATCATTCAGTCTTTCAGGTGAAGGGAGTAACATAGTAACTCAAAAAACCTACCTACTGCCATCCATGAAGAGTGAGCGTCTACACCCATCTTGACTAGAATCACGAACATATGCACCAGAGCATATGTTCATATACTTCTCTTAGATGAACCAGAGGTTCTCTTAGATGCACCAGAGCATAACACACACACGGCAGGTGATTTGCCCAGAGATGCCTAGATGTCTGACTTCTAGTCCTATGTCCTTTCCCTTGAAATAATTATTCCAGCAAAGATGTACCTCCCTTATTAGTCATACTGTAATAAGGCAATAGCCTTTAAGATATGAAAATCAAATTCACTTTGAGTTTAGGGTGGTAAAGGTCTTTCAACTTCCTTTTCCCCTGAAAAATCACCTCAAAATTATGAGACTGAGGATTTGAAAAACAAAATCTATCTTCCATAAAACTAGAGAGCCCTTTAAGTTTTAAAACAGAAAATGCGAAGTTGGAGGAGTAGTAATTCCTAGGCATAGCTGTGAGAGGCAGAATACCAGATATACATGAACAAGAGGCATCCTGTGTTGGGGAAGGCAGGGATGGCTAAGAAGCTAAACAGAAACTGATTATTTCAAAGTTGGCATATAGAGCAACTAGGTGCATGATCTAGAATTCCATCTATTATGATCAGGTAGCATAGTTTCTAGAGAAATTAAACCAGACAGACTTTGGACTCAGGGACATCAGGCATTGCAGAGGATAAGGTTGAGGTCACATACTGGAACAGAGTGATTATCAAAATTCAACATCCTTCCTTGGCTTCTCTCTGAGATTGCTAGCAGTTAGGCTGACACTCCATACTCCAGAATATGTATATAGCAGAATACATCCAAGAGAGACAGCTAAGGGCACTGAAAACCAGTGCCTCTGTGGTGCAAGGTAGGAATGCAAAGAGAGAGCAACAGGAAACTTTTTCTTTTGCTAACGTTGAAAAGCTGTGAAATATCACACAAAAGAATAGCATAATAGAATATATACCTTATATGCAGTTTAAAGGATGATAAAAATAAAATATGTCCTCACACCCACCTTAAGAAATTGAGAACTGCTAATACCTGTAATGGCTTTCTGTTTTCCCCATCAACTTTCCTCCAAAAAACCACTTTTCTGAATTTTATGTTGATTATTCCCTATTATTTTTAAAAATTGTTTTGTCACAAATGTGTTATTCCATAAAATTATTCGGCTTTTTATGTTTTTGAACGTTAGGCCAATGAAATCATTCTTTTAAGACTTGCTTTTTATCACTAAGCAAGCTTAACAATCATTGATGCGGATGCATTTGGCTCTTTCTCAAAGCTGTATATTTTATTATATGTCTCCACCTCAGTTCACTTATTACTCTTTTTTTTTTCTTTGTATTTTAGGTAGAGACGGGGTTTCACCATGTTGGTCAGGCTGGTCTCAAACTCCTGACGTCAGGTGATCTGCCCACCTTGGCCTCCCAAAGTGCTAGGATTACAGGCGTGAGCCACGGGTTAATGCTGATGGACATTGTTGGTTTCCGACTTTTTCTATTACAAACAAAGCTTTCACATTTTCATGTGTGTATCCTGGTGTAAGGGTACAAAAACTGGAGCAGAGTTTATACACATGTTCACATTGACTGGATAGAACCAAACTGTTTTCCAAGTATCTGGAACAGCTGACTTTGTCATTGTTAGCAATGAGAGTTGCTACTTTACCACACCCTCCTAATATGTCCCACAGTTATATTTTTACTTTTTGCCAAGCTGTTGGGTATAAAATAATCTCATTTTAGTTTTATTTTGAATTTTCTAATTGCTGATTTGTTGATTATCTTTGCATATGTTTATTGGTCACTGAGTCCATGAAAAGCCTGTTCATATCTTTTTCCCCATATTTCTATTAGAAGCTGGATGCTTTATTACTGATTGGTAAGAATTCCACAAACATTTTGGATAACAATTCTTATTTAGCTACATGTATTACAAATATCTTCAAGCATATGGCATAATTTTTCATACTCTTCAAGGTATCTTTTGATGATGATCAAGAGTTCTTTATGTCAATGATTTTATTTTAATGTACTCATATTTCTTATTTGTTTTGTGCTTTCCTTTCCATGTCTTTTCCATATGAGGTTAAAAGATATGCTCCCATGTTCTTTTCAAAAATTATTAAATTTTCCCTTCTCATTGTTACATCTGGAACTGATTATATATATATATATATATATATATATATATATATATATATATACATATACACATACATATGTATATGTATATAGAGAGCCAAATTTTTTTTTGTGTATATATATATAGCCATATATACATATTTTTTTTTAGATGGAGTTTTGCTCTTGTTGCCCAGGCTGGAGTGTAATGATATGATCTCTGCTCACCATAACCTCCACCTCCTGGGTTCAAGCGATTCTCCTGCTTTAGCTTCCAGAGTAGCTGAGATTACAGGCATGAGCCACCACACCCAGCTACTTTTTTGTATTTTTAGTAGAGATGGGGTTTCTCCATGTTGGTCAGGCTGGTCTCAAACTCCTGACCTCAGGTGATCCACCCGCCTGGCCTCCCAAAGTTCTGGGATTACAGGCGTGAACCACTGCGCCTGGCCGTATGTACTCAATTTTTAAAATTTATTTTGATTTTTTTTGATCATTTATGTGGCATTGAGGGAATACATTCAATTTTTGAATTACTTTTCTTCATAATCAATTTTGCCCACTGATCTGGGATACCATAGGTGTCATGTATTAGTTTCCCTATATGCATAGATCTGCTTCTGAGCTCTCAATTCTTTTCACTCATTATTTATATGTTATTTATTTTTTCCTGTGACAATTACTACCATACTATAGCCACTCTACTTGCTCTTATTACCTTATTTCCCTTGATATGAGGTAGAATTTCTCCCACTTAGTTTTCCTTTTTGGAGTTTTTGTTAACTGTGAACATTTATTCTTGCATGCAAATTTTTAGAATAAGCTTGTTAAATTCCAAATAATTCTTAGATTTTGATTGAAATGACTTTGAAACTAGAAATCAATTTGGGAAAAACTGACATCTTTATAATATTGGCTTTCCCACTCATGAAGAGACTACATCTCTTTTTATTTAGGTCTACTTTAACGCTTTCAATAAAGTTTAATAATTTTCTACATTAACTATTGATTATATTTGCTTAGATTTATTCTTATTTTATGTCCCTCTAATGGTATCTTAATTATATTTTCCAACTTGCTAATAGTGTATAAAATGCAATTGATTATTGTGTACTTATCTCATATCTACTAGGTTTACTCTAGTCTCCTATTTTTAAAAATATGTCAGTACAGATTTTCTATACAGAAAAATCACAATTCATGGTTTCATTTCTTCCTTTCCAATATATTTTATTTGATTTCTTTGCTTTATTTTACTTGCTTGATTTAAAATAAAGGAGGTAGAAATTGGCATCACATTCCTATTTCAGGCTGATCTCAGAAAGAAAGCTTTCAAATTTTCACCAAATATGCCTTTGTCACATGCAAATCCTAGTTATAATCCTAGTTACAAAATTTCATTATAAATCAAAATCAAATTTAATCAAATGTTTTCCCTTCACCTTGTAATTATTTGGTCTGTCCCTTAATCTATTAATATTTTATTAATTTATGAAAGCATTTACTAATTTTGAATCAAATTTGTCAGTCTTGAATAAATCAGTTAATCATCAAATTTTAAAAAATATTTTGCTGGATTTCATTTGCTAATACTCTGGTTAAGATCTTCACATCTTAATTTATGAAATTGTCCTGTAGTTTCTTTTACTTCCTACCCTTGTCTGGTTGTGCTGTCAAGATTATATATACTAGCCTTGAGTTCAATATGATTTTCTATTCTCTAATATTTTTTATAAGAAAGACATGTTTAGTGTAACAAAACAACCTGGACCTTACATTTTGTGTTACAATTTTAAACTACTTATTTAATAACCTTCAGATTTATGGGACCATTCAGGTGTTCTACTTCTTGACTCTGTTTTGACCATTCATAATCTTCTAGAAAATTATTTCATATTATTTTCATTAATTGCCAAAAATTTGTTCATGGTATTGTATTATACATTTCTATTGCATCTATAGTTACATTCATTTTACTTTTTTAATATTAATTATGCTTGTTTTGCTCAATCTTGCAAAAAGTTTTTGAATGTTATTCTTTATTTCAAAGAAGAAACTTTTGTCTTTAACTGATCTTCTCTACTCAACTTAAATTTTTAAAAATTTCCATTCTCATCTTTTAAAACGTATTAGGTTAAACCACATAAAACTAAATATTTGACCATATTTAACCTTCAAAAATAGCTTTTTCCTGTTGTTCGATGTAATATTTCCTTCTAATTTCTTTGATTTATTTGTATTTTTCTAGTTATTGATTTGGGATGCTTAACCGATTTTTGATCCAGGTTTTACTTTTGTAATAAATATTCATGACTATACATTTCAGCTACATCCTATGAGTCTTGTTATCAGTATTTTTATTCTTTGCTGTGTTTCTAAATTCCATTATAATTAATTTCTTAACTTATTTTATGGATGTGATCATACATTTTTTAAAGTGAGGAAGTTTTTCCATTTTAAAATTCATAGGGAATCAAAAAAAGAGCCCAAATAGCCAAGGCAATCCTAAGCAAAAAGAACAAAGCTAGAGGCATCACACTGCCTGACTTCAAACTATACTACAGGGCTACAGTAACCAAAACAGCATGGTACTAATACAAGAACAAACACATAGACCAAGTGAACAGAATAGAGAACCTATTCACTGCCACCAATAAGACGGCACACATACACCTATCTGACCTTTGACAAACTTGACAAAAACAAGCAATAGGGAAAGGATTCCCTATTCAATAAATGGTGCTGAGATAACTGGCTAACCATAAGCAGAAGATTGAAACTGGACCCTTTCCTTACACCATATACAAATATGAACTCAAGATGGAGTAAGGATTTAAATGTAAAACCCAACACTGTAAAAACTCTAAAGACAACCCAGGCAATACCATTCAGGACATAGGCCCGGGCAAAGATTTCATAATGAAAATGCCAAAAGCAATTACAACAAAAGCAAAAATTAACAAATGGGATGTAACTAAACTAAAGAGCTCCTGCACAGCATAAGAAACTATCAACAGAGTAAACAGACAACCTACAGAATGGGAGACAAATTTTGCAAACTATGCATTTGACAAAGGTTGAATGTCTAGCATCTATAAGGAACTTAAATTTGCAAGAAAAAAAACAACCCCATTAAAAAGTGGGCAAAGGACATAAATAGACACTTTTCAAAAGAAGACATGCATGTGGCCAAGAAGCATATATGTAAATATAAAAGCTCAACATCACTGGTCATTAGAGAAAAATGAAATCAAAACCACAATAAGATACCATCTCACACCAGTCAGAACGGCCATTATTAAAAAGTCAAAAAATAACAGATGCTGGCAAGGTTGTGGAGAAAAAGGAATGCTTTTACACTGTTATTGGGAGTGTAAATTAGCTCAACCATTGTGGAAGACAGGGTGGCGATTCCACAATGACCTACAGACAGAACTGCTACTAGACCTAGCAATCCTGTTACTGGGTATATACCCAAAGGAATATAAGTCATTCTGTTATAAGACACATGCACATGTATGTTCATTAAAACACCATTCACAATAGCAAAGACAAGGAATCAACCCATAGATGCCCATCAATGATAGACTGGATCAAAAAACTGTGGAATACTATGAAGCCAAAAAAGAGAATGAGATCATATCCTTTGCAAGTACATGGATGGAGCTGGAGGCCATAATCCTTAGTAAACAAACACAGGGACTAAAAAAACCACATACTACATTTTCTCACTTGTAAGTGGAAGCTAAATGATGAGAACACATGGACACATAGAGGGGAACAACATACACTGGGATCTATTAGAAGGTGAAGGGTGGGAGGAGGGAGAATATCAGGAAAAATAACTAACAGGTACTAGGCTTAATACCTGGGTGACAAAATATTCTATACAATAAACCTCCAAGACACAACTTTACCTATGTAACAAACTTGCACATGTATCCCTGGACTTAAAAGTTTAAAAAATGCAGTTTTTGATACTGACATGTTAATTATCTTTTTGTTATTTACACATAATTCCTAACTTAATTTCATTTTGATCAGTGGATGTGATCTGTATGAAAAAGTTCTTGAAATTTGCAGAACTTTAGCTTTTCTGTCCTAATATTACTTGACTTTTAAATTCTATTCATGCATTATGTTGATAAAATTTAATCAAGTACTGTATGAAAGTTAATGAAGTCTATTTGTTAATAAAGAAACCAACTTAAAATAACATCAGACTTTAAGGCCTCACCATTACCAAAATCAGCCATTCTGTATATGTTTGTTTATTTATAGGCTATCACACACTATAAAGATTTTAAAAGGTGACATTATGTTACCTGCCAATAGCTGGCATTCCTAAAATTGTACCGCAAACACCGGCTACCATCAAAGTCAAATACAAATAGAACTAAAAAATGGAGATACATTTTATTAACTTTTTGTTGTACTGGACGTTTTTTTCTTGGTACACACTGAAGGAATTCATCTCTGAGAATCTGGCTAAAATTCATTTGCTTTAACTGCACAGCTGTGACCCACTGGGACGCATGCACGCGCGCACGCACGGGCGCGTGTGCACACACACACACACACACAGACACATAAATAGGGCAAATAGATTTTAACTGGCACTCCCTGGAGTCCAGGAACCATCAGCGAATGAGAGATGAAGCTTCTGGTTAAAATTCAACCTCTTACTTTCCTTTGGGATGACACTAGAGGATGTTTCATTATTCATATTCCTGCTCCTGATGATGGTAACGATGGTGGTGATAGCATGGTGGAAGCACCATTTATGTGCCAAGCCCCAGGCCATTATACGTAAAATAATTTAATTTTCACAACTACCTTTGAAGTAGGCACTAATATTATTATTTCTTTACAGATGAGAGAACTGTACAAAGGTGCCTTAGAAAGATGAAGGGACTTGCCCCATGAATGATGACTCAAAAAGCAAAAGCCAGGCCTGTGGGTTTCCAAAAGGCCCCTGCTGCCCTACCATACTATCACCTTCCATACTTAGTGTAGGGGTGACTTTCACTGCACTGGGCATGCTAGAGAAGGCAGCTGGTCAGAAACTGGAGCCCAGGCCTCAGCTACAGCCTTGTCACTGGCTTCTTATTGCTCTGAGGCAAACATCAAGATCTCAGCTTGATCTTGAATTCATAGGTATGAACTCTCTGTGCGGGTCTGTGAGTTCTACCTCCTTTCCCATGCACCTTTAGCCTCAGAGGCTCATCCTTTCCTTCAGGGGCAACTGAATGGCTGGGTCATGTAAGCCTAAGTTTTTCAGACACCGCTACAACCCGAGTGTATGTATACACAACAAAAACATCATCATGGCCCAGTCTCTCCAATGTCTTACTAAAGCATTCTAAACATAGATGCTTTAGGCATTTTACTGCTACATTCTGAATCACATTCTTCTCCAAGCAACCATCCCAATGTTCCATTTTTTCCATTAGTAAGATGATTATATACAGAGTGATTTATAATGAGCCCCAGCTCAAGCAGTACAGCTTTCAGTTGGCTTCATTTTATATAAATCTTTCTTTGTTAATTAATGTGTCTTATCCCAGTGTTGCAAGGCACATTTATGTTCCTGAATTGGACAGGAAGGAAGCAAACCACACCCAAGATGAAGGCTCCAAAATCTTTAGAATGAATAGGAATGTAATAATTGTTTGAAAACAAAGTTTAAACACTGGTTTCTGTGCGTATTTTAAACTGAGGAAGTTGTACAAGAGGGTCTACAAGAGAGTAAAAAGTGATGTGATAATTAGGCCATGAATTAACCCCCTGGTACTTGCAGCTCTGTACTATTTTTAAAGACCTCCTTCTCACCTCTTAGGATATTTTGAACATGCAGAATGCCTAATGTGACTAATAAGGCACCTAGCATGAAAGTTAATTAATGAAAATGAAAACACTAAAACTCAGGTTATTTAGTAATGAGGGCCTGGAGCCAGATCCCAATTAAACCACTCTTGTGGTGAAGGGAGGGATCAAAATGCCCAATAGGTTCCATCTGGCTGCTTCTATGGGTCAATGTAGAGCCTCATGTCTATGTCAAATTAGCTTTTCCACCCTCTTCTTTCACTTGCAGTGAGGAGCTAAAGGCAGTCCTCCCCGCTGTACTGGGGAACTCCCAGCCTCTCCTACTTACATATAATGGGCTTGGCAGCTAAGAAATCCAGCTGGAAGCAAGTATGATTCACTTGCTCTTCAAAGTCCAATCCCTTTTGTCATTCGCTCCACTGGAGGGGCCCCCTAAACCTCCAATCCCATTTGTACCCCACCTAGTAGATCTGATAATGGTCCTGGCAGAGCTGTGGCTTTTCATAACTTCTGGCAGGGGCCTCGCTGACCCATAACATGACTACACACATGATTTCTTCTCATACTGTCTTTGTAAATTGACCATGGCTAACCTTGCTGCCCTAATCAGATCAATCAGAATAACTTTTTTTCTTTTTTTTTAGCTGCTGCACACTGGAAGCCTCCTGGGCTGAGGCATAACTCAGAGTCAGGCTGGGATACAGAAGGTGGATTTTTGAACGTCCAGTGGTCTCAGGTTTCCTTTGCTTTTATCACAGTTGGTGTGCTTTGTAAGGTCCGTGTTTACAGCCATGCAAATTAGCCTCAGCTGGAGGGAAATCAGGTCAGGCCTAAATGAAATGAAGCTCTGGGTCAAAGGTATTTTATCAAAAACTGGAAGTGTGGCCATAGTGCTGGGGTCAAGCCAGACTATCCTAGGAAGTCAATGGATAGTTTTGCCTGGTGTAACCTGAGCTCCAGGCCTCTGGACTGTGGAAACTGCTAAGAGATGGAGGAAACAATGGTGGAGGGCCACCCCAGCACAATGGAGGCTGGCCAGTTCCACACTGGCCGCTGCTGCCAAATGCATTTCTGTTATGTAAGAACAACGGCAAAGAGAGTATTTTGTATTGGAAGAGGGAAACATTGTGGTTGTGAGTCTGGTTTGCAGTATATTCCATGTCACTCATTGACTAGGAAAAATCTAAATTCACTATTTCAATCTTATACACATTCAATTTAAAAATGTACATGGGATGTATCTACATTCAGTTAAGTTCTGAGATTTTGCATCTGGAAAGCGTATTTGAAAATTTTCACTCCAGATGCCATGCTATGTATAGAAGCTAAGGTCAGACGGGTTACATGACTGGACATACGACAACCAATAGTTACTTTCAAGAAAAGATCTCTGGCTCCCAATTTCCACTGCAGTTTTCTCTATCATATTTCCAGTCCTTCAATATCCCCAGTACATAAAGAAACTTGGTTTGTTTAAAAATAACTCTCCAACATAATATATACCTGTCTTACATTTGGGGGATTATTAAAATCAGAACAATTATTTCCCGAACCCCCATGTACCTATGACTCACACAATACGCTACTGGAGTTTGAGACAGCTCTATCTATCTGATTAGGCCTGGGTCTGAGGGCTAAGATACTGGCCCATGTGATAGATACCCTCATCTATCTGCCTTCTAAAAAGTAAAATGAAAGTTGGTAGATTTTGGGTGTCCTCAGCTGCAAAGCAGAAGTAATGACCAGATCCTTGGAATTCATCTACTTAGAGTTTATCTTTTGACAGATGAGAAACCAGGGATCAGGGAATTTAAAGGACTTGTTCAGGATTTGATATTTGGTTAGGGTCAGAGTTAGAATTAGAAACCATGTTTACCGACATCAAAGCTGGCACTATTTTCACTATACAATGACAAAGAAATAAAATTCAGGCTTGGTCAAGTGAATTCAAAGTCAGGACTTGTAGTTAAACGCGGACAAATGACCATTGGTCAAGTAATTAAGAACACAAGGCTGGGCATGGTGGCTCATGCTGGTAATCCCAGCACTTTGGAAGGTCAAGGTGGGCGGATCACTTGAGGCCAGGAGTTGGAGACCAGCCTGGCCAACATGGTGAAACCCCATCTCTACTAAAAATACAAAAATTAGCCAGGCATGCTGGTGTGTGGCTGTAGTCCCAGCTACTCTGGAAGCTGAGGCATGAGAATTGCTTCATGAACCTGAGAGGCAGAGGTTATAGTGACTGGGCAACAGAGCAAGACATCTCTCTCTCTCTCTCTCTCTCTCTCTCTCTCACACACACACACACACAGACACAGACACACACGTTCTGGGGCTGTTGCTGGCAATATTCCTTTGCTCTGCAGAGCTATGTGGTGCTGGGCAAGTTGCCCAACTCCTCTAAACTCCAGTTTTCTCATCTATAAAATAGGAACAATAATAGGAACTGTCTCACTAGGTTCTCAAAGATCAAATAAGTTAATACATGATGGGCACTTAAACAAAACTCCTCATTTAGCAGTGGCATTACTAGTGATATCTTTATTTTTTAATCTCCACTTGAACAATATCAAATAAATCCAAGGTCACTGAGACTTCTCTCTGTTCATATTAAGCATGTGCCTGTGAAGGCATGTGCACATGCTGGGGCTGTTTTGACCATCATGTACATAGGAGATGCACGTATTTTGCAAAGCATTTACAAGTTCAGCTTCAAAAGCATCCATGTGACCTGGATTTGCAGCATAGGGGTAGACATATATCTTTCCCTATTCTTATTACATCTTCACACACTTCTAGCTTAGAAACGAAGGCCAGAGGAGTCACTACTACCATCAAGGTCCCAAGCACAGACACTCAGCCTCATCCTATTGTCTAGCTCCCGCTGCATAACACAGTCTCAGAAAAGGGCCTGGACTAAGGATAAATGAATGAGATTCAGGAAAATATAAGTGAGATTTCAAAACTTTTCTCAACGAGGAAAAGATAAATATTTTTTTAAAGGACAACTATTTAGAATGGTTCTTTCATAGAATATCCTGTACTTTTTTTCAAATTAGATAACCCCAAATCTACATTTAAATAAATCTGTGCTTTTCCCTCTCTTCAGATATTGAAGATTTTAAAGATACGTTTGTGTGTGTGCACGTGTCTGTGTGTGCAGTGAGAAGGGAATTCCACAATCAGTCCCAAAGGGGCTAACCCTATCACTTCATATATTTTTATACTGCAGTCATTCATTCTAAGCACTGGAAACATGGCTACTAATGATTTTTATTCTACTAATATCTTCAAGTTTTCTAATATGCAATTGGCTCCCAATTCTCTGTGTGGGTAATTTGCTGTGAAATTTGGCCTCACGGTCCACAATACAGAGATATAAGAAGACTAAAGAGAGAGCTGAGGGGCAGTTACTCTCTTCCATGTTCCCGTTCTCTGGGTCCTAGGATTGATGTGGCTTTATCTTTGTATCTCAGTATTCTAAGGTGCCCTCTTGTGGTGCGGAGTTGGTAAAAAAACATCCTAATGCAGCTGGCTGGAGACACAAATCCAGATTAAGTTACTGTTTAACAGCCAAGAAGAGAAACCTAGTTGAACTCCAAGAATAACACTCAGATTCAACATTCTGAAAGAATCATTGATATTCATATTTGACAAGTCCTAACCACCCTTTTTAAAAAAAAAAATAAGCAAATAAAATAAATGTACATCTTAACTTTTTGGGCTGTCTCATTTCCAAATAAAATTTACAAGGTGGAATTTTTGTAAATTGGTGCCTGTCATTGAGCTCCTGTTTCCTTTCAGTAAATTTGGCCAGTCGGGGTCTTTAAACTGAAGAACAGGAAAGCCCTGATCATTCTAGATATCACTCAAGAAACTGGGACAGAACACTAATTTAGGCCCCCAGGTCATAAACTAGTACCATCAACACATGGGCAAGTTATTTCACTCACTTCTATAGATGATAATCCCTAACCCCACTGCTCATTTTTCAACCAAGTAAAAAATGTAAAGGAGTAGACAACTTATCACCACCCTCTATATAAAAAAACAATGCACATACCTTACACCAACGGAGCCCAGAGAAATTATCTTTGTACACCAAAGCTGAAATAATATAAACTTGGAAAGCAACAGGTTATGAAAATCCTATAAATTTATGTTCAGGCTTCCAAACAATGTTCTCCTTCCATCTTCTCCCCTCCCCAATAAACTGAGACACAGAGTCTGGGATTTGAGAATTACAGCTAGATCCTTGCCAAAGTGACCAAATTACAATCAATGCTGAAGGCTTTTGGCACCAGAAGGTTTCAACAGACTAGTGTCTGCTGAACCATCACAACCCCCTTCTCCCAAAGTGCTTGAGGAATAGCCATTATCTCATTAATTCTTAAGAAATATTTATTAAAAAGACAGAGAGAGGGAGAGGGAGAGAGAGGAATGCTTTTCCATATCTCACAGAAGAGGAAACAAACAGAGATGATTTATAACTTAGATCACGAAATCTCAAAAAAGGAGGAATACTGGCAGGTCATGCTGATTTGCAGAAAGTTGTTGGGCAAGTTTAGAACACAATCGGAAAGTTTATCAGAGCAGCTAGTTCTTTTACAGGAACCAGGAGAAAGAATCACAGACAATGAAGGCAGATTTCTGGCTCCTTGTCAAGGGACTGACCTACCTTGCTCAGGAACAAATGTCACTCAGAGACAGTGTAAATATGACATATTAACAGGGGAAACTCTTATCTTTCAGTGAAAAGAGACCATACAAACATGAACTACTAGATGGTTGACTGTATCACTAAAGGAAGTTATGGAATACTTCTATGAATATTGAAAAACAAGAATGGTCTAGAGATTCCTATTTGCAAATAGCATCAGTCTGACACATAAATGCTTTAAAACCTTGGGAATTCAAGATGTTTAAGAATTTCTTTCCAAAGCTTTTATATTAGTTCATAAACTAGGAGATTAATGCAAAGAACACTTAAGGTATTCTTACAATTTCATATTACCCTTGCAACAACCATATTAAGGGGATGTTATTCCCAATTTCGTAGAAAAGAAATCAGTGTGAGAAGGTTAGATGACTTTATCTGAATGTTATGAGAGGAAAAAATAAGAGATAGTACCAAGTGGGAGTGGTTCCACTGAGAGCTGGTATTGTGAGTTCTGTTCTCAATCTGGTTACTACTATGTAGCGGCAGAGTGGTCTAGTATCACAAATGAGCATGGCACCTACCTAAGTATGCAATACAAATGTGTAATAATTTGTATTAACTTTATTATAGCTAATATTTTAAATGGAATTGGTAAGGTCAAAGAAAAACACCAGCTCCAAATCTATACGTCTTTTGCAGGAGTTACATAGAAAGCACATCTTTTTACTCAAAGATTTGGCTTCCTATTGGAAGACTCTGAAGAAAATTGTGAATAATTACACAACGTAGGAAATACTTTGGATTTGCAGAAGTGTGGCTATATTTTGTTGATGATTTTACTAATGGCTACTCTCATTTATAAACTTCAAATAAATCACCCCAGTGCAAGTTGGTAGTATCGCCAATGTGGCAAATTACCATTTAAATAAAGAGGAAACGCAGACACATGCTGATGAACAAGTGTTCATCATTACCAATGTCTTCCCAGTTAAAAGTGTGCAAACTCCTACAAGTCTCTCTATCTTTCTAGGTCTCAGTTTCTCATGTGCCAAATGAGAGAACTGAGTTAGATGATGGGTAAGATTCCTTCTAGACTACATGATATTACAGAACAGCATCCCTGCCTAGTTTGAGAAGATATATATAGAGAGAGTTACTTTAAACAACTGCCAGTGATATGAAATTTAAATACTATTATAGTAGTTGAAGTTAGAAATTAATATCTGAGTTCCACAGACTCTTGACTATCCTGTCCATTACTTCTGAAATACAAATGTCAGATGTGCTGAGGGATGAAGACCAGCCATGGCTGGGTGCAGTGGCTCACACCTGTAATCCCAGCACTTTGGGAGGCTAAGGTGGGTGGATCACCTGAGGTGAGGAGTTCGAAATCAGCCAGGTCAACATGGTGAAACCCCCATCCCTACTAAAAATACAAAAATTAGCTGGGCATTGTGGTGGCTATCTGTAATCCCAGCTACTTGGGAGGCTGAGGCAGGAGAATCGCTTGAACCCGGGTGGCCGAGTTGCAGTGAGCCGAGATCACGCCATTGCCCTCCAGCCTGGATGACAAGAGCAAAATTCTGTCTCAAAAAAAATAATAAAGAGAGAGATTCATATTTTCATATTCACATTTCAATGCTGCTGAGGCCCTATAGCTAAGATTCAGAATCCTGGATTTTGAAATCCAGTAATATACCAGTACTTTCTCCTGTTCAGTCATTTTATTATAAAAAGACCTTTTTGGCAAATGTCCTTCTGGTCTTCTCATATGAGAACCATTCCATGATCCAGCTGAAGGAGTTGGTCTTCAATGCTGAAACTCCTCAGCTGCTCACCACCTCTAAAACCACTTTTCATTTTCAAGAGGGAAGAAAACAAACATCTGACTCTCAGAAGAGAACAAGGGATCCATCTTGATGTTGGAAATCTGGCCACGGGCATGGAGGAAAGATCATAGGAGGCAGGTTTGGAGTTTTCTGGCATCAGTTCAGCTTGCTATTTTCTTTAAAACTTAAAACCTCAGCTCTAAGGTAGGACACAAAGCTCACCGAAAACTCCAAGCTGCATATTACCACAAAGCCCAACAGACTCATTTTTTTTTGCCTCCACTTACTGAGAAAAGCAAGCACTACTCAAGTGCATAGATTCTATGGGGCAATGACAACCACCCTGTTCAGAAAACTTAGAGTTTAAATGAAGCGTATTTCCCCCCTCAGACAGAGAAACAAAATGAATTTATTGAGTACTAACTGGCTTAGTTAAAATCCTTTGTTGAACATGCAAACCATTACAAGAAAAGAAATAAGAATAAATGACCAAATGCTTCGATGTTTTAAAAACAATATTCATTCACCAAAACAGAAGTGAATAGTTTTATGAGTAAACAACATGTTTTCAAGCATCTGGAGAGAAATGAAGAGTAATAGCAATCTAAGAAGCAATACAGAACAAAAGTAAGTTTAATATGATCTTGCATATAAAGTATTCAACAGTTTCTGGTTAGTCACGGAAGCCTTCCTGAATGAGGCAAACTGAAATTAGCTTTGGAATA
Source organism: Cacajao melanocephalus (assembly GCA_963573385.1). Lineage (NCBI taxonomy): Eukaryota > Metazoa > Chordata > Mammalia > Primates > Pitheciidae > Cacajao > Cacajao melanocephalus. Next base: position 135,277 of record CAUYLG010046707.1, on the reverse strand, counting down.
TAGAGATTTTCGTTTTTACATTCAGGTAGAAACAAGTCTTTTGTTTCTATAGATGGCATTAAAAAGCCAGCCTGGCTACAACATCTCATATGAATCTAATTGCATGAGAATACATTTTATGTAAATCATCTGACTTTTTTTTTGGGGGGGGGGGGCCCGGATTTGTCTGGAACTTACTCTTTGTATTAATCTATTTTCACACTGCTATAAAGATACTACCAACATGGCAGCAGGAGAGAGAGGGTGGGGTGGGAGTGGCACCAGACACTTATCAAACAACCAAATCTCATGAGAACTCACTCACTATCAGGAGAACGAAAGGGGAAATCTGCCCCCATGATCTAATCACCTCCTACCAGGTCCCTCCTGGATATGTGGAGATTACAATTTTTTTTCTTTTTTGAGATGGAGTTTCGCTCTTCTTGTCCAGACTGGAGTGCAATGGCTCGATCTCGGCTCACTGCAACCTCTGCCTCCCAGGTTCAAGTGATTCTCCTCCCTCAACCTCCCCAGTAACTGGGATTATAGGTGCCCACCACCATGCTGGGCTAATTTTTGTATTTTTAGCAGAGACAGTGTTTCTCCATGTTAATCAGGCTGGTCTCAAAGCCCTGGCCTCAGGTGGTCTGCCCACCTCGGCCTTCCAAAGTGCTTAGATTACAGGCATGAGCCACCACACCCGGCTGGGGATTACAATTAGAGATGAGATTTGGTTGAGGTCACAGAGCCAATTTGTTCCATGCAATATAGCCTCTTAAATTTTTGCTTTAATACTTATCCAGATATTTTTCTTAAGACGACACAATTCCAGTGAACTTGAGAGATGACAAATTTTGATCATGATTGTATCCATAATTAACGTCAGTGGGAAAATCTGATTTGATGAACAGAAAACTATATTCAGACATTTTCCATTTGTCCCCAGTAATTTGCAGCTAATTTCATCACCATTACATTACTTGAGAAATGAACAGGTGATGAACCCCACTATATAATTTAAGAAGGAACGGTAGCCAGGCACGGTGGCTCGCACCTGTAATCCCAGAACTTTGAGAAGCTGAGGTGGGCGGATCACCTGAGGTCAGGAGTTTGAGACCAACCAACCTGAACAACCTGGTGAAACCCATCTCTACTGAAAACAGAAAATTAGCCAGGCATAGTGGCGCATGACTGTAATACTAGCTACTTGGGAGGGTGAGGCAGGAGAATTGCTTGAACCCAGGAGGAGGAGGTTGCAGTGAGCTGAGATCCTGCCACTGCACTCCAGCCTGGATTTCAATAGCCAGATTCTATCTCAAAAAAAAAAAAAAAAAAAAAAGAAAAAGAAAAAGCGTTGATGGTATCATTCAATATTATACACTTTTCAAAACACTACCCCAAACCCTCTTAGATGTGAATTTCACAACATTCTAGGCGGTCAGGTAGATTCAGGTATTGTTAATCCTATTTTATAGAGAAGGGAAAATATGACAAGGAAGACAACCAGCCCAAGCTCACATAGCAAATCAACAGCAGAACAGAGTACTATACATTTTCCTTGACACCATTTCTGCTACTATTAAAAATAAGGAAAACCAACCAAACAAACAAAAACCCACTAAAACAGGGAAACGATAGCCGTGGTAGTAACAGTAGCAAAAACAAGAGCAGCTATCATATGTTGAGTACTGACAGTGTGCTGAGCCTGATACATGTATTACCTCATTGAATAATTACTTAGAGGAACATTATGAGCAGACATCATCTCATGCTATGGTGCAGGGACCCAGACACAGAGAGTGGAAGGACCTAGCATCATTGCCTCAGATCTCACAGTGAGTGTGTGGCAGAGTGTGATTCATCTTCATGGTTGTCTGGCTGCTTGACAATCTTAAACTCATTCTCTTACAGATGGCTAGTGCCTCTCAGTTTTCAGTTCTTGAGTCACTACTCAGAAGTCACCTTCATAATGAGTTCTACCTTGAACACCCCATTTTAAATTGCAGACCTCATCCCCACCCTACTAAAGTTGGCACTCTTCCCCCTGCACTACTATGTGATTGACAGGGTTTGTGTTTAGCATTTGTTAATATAAACTCCATGGGGCAAGGATTTTTTTTTTTTTGCCCTCAACACACCCCAACTGCTTACAACAGTGCTGTCCAACAGAGCTTTTTATATAATGGAAATGTTTTACATCTGTGCTATCCAATATAGCAGCCATTAGCCACAATAACAAAATTGTAAAGTGGATAGTACAATTAGAGGACTACATTATTTTATTTAATTTCATTATTTAATAGCCACATGTTACCATACTGGACAGTGCAAGCCTAGGACAAATGTCTAGCACAGTAAACCGCTAGGAAATATTTGTTAAATAAATGAATTTATAGATAAAACCTATTTTTCATATAACCTACAGACTACTTTCACTAACCACAAATTAAATTTTATTTTTATTTCAATAGAATTAATGGCTGAAAAAGTCCAGATTAAATTTTGAAAATTCAGAAGATATGGCCAAAATAGTAAGCACAAATGGCATGAACCATTGGCTCCTTTGCCATCTAGCACTCAAAATCTTCTGAAACGTTTCCTGAAAACAGGGAAGGCAAACCAACAGCATGTAATGAATTCCCATGACTCATACACACACACACATACAATAAATATGTAATAAATTCCCATGAATGACACATATATGTATATGTATGTGTGTATATATAATGATATATATACCATTTCCCTGTATTTTATATACACACACACACACACACACACACACACACACACATAATTACGGCTTTGCTATAATCACTCAGTACCTTTTTGACCTTGTTTTTTTTCTCATAAGTCTCTGACAGAGGTTTTTTCTTCTGTTGAGTTGTGTCTTTGGAGAATAAATACTCAAATTCACTGGGGTCCTGAATGTCAGGTTCTTCTAAGGAGTCCCATAAGGTTGGTGCAGCATTTTGGCTTAAAACAGAAAATGACAAGTTAACCATAAGAACCAAAATAGGAGAGAATATAATACAATGAAATCTTTCTCTAATCCATTTTATGTTTTACTTAAAAAAACACACACACACATAAAATTCTAATGATGCTTGGAGAAAAGCTTTTTATGTTACGCATTTGTTAAAGTCAAAATATAGTATAGAACATTAAAACACACATAGACATATTTCCAAAAAAAACAATTGTCATTAGGTACAATCAGGGATAGAGCTCTAGAGAAATTTCTTGGGCTAGAAATCCTGGGATTTGGATTACTAGGGGTACCCAAGCTGCTCCTCCTTCGGTCTGGGCATTTCCATGATGTATAAAAATGGGCATCACATAAAGGCTGAAAATACAAAACAATTTGAGGCTTTGACAGCCTCATTCTGAAGTAGATTGAAAATGGAGTACCAAATTAAAGATCTGCCTCCTCTTTGGACTTTTTCAACTACTTTTAAATATAGTTTTTAGGATTAATGCAGGTAAACTGATTGCAGAGTCCTTAATCTGTGAAGAGGCTGAGCTTATTTTAAAATAACATGATTCATACATGATTTATAGTAGCTCCATCCCCTAAACAATGTAACAACAAAAACCAACCAAAATCCTCCTCCATTACACCAGCCCTCATGGGATTTCAACTAAAGCAGCCACAGGGTAACTGTGCTAATTCGTCTTCCAAAAATGAGCACCCAAGTTTGGGAGGGAAGAAAGAAAAGCACTTTGGGAGGCTGAGGTGGGCAGATTACTTGAGGTCAGGAGTTCAAGACCATCCTGGTCAACATGGTGAAACCCTGTCTCTACTGAAAATACAAAAAATTAGCTGGGTGTGGCGGAGTGCGCCTGTAATCCCAGCTACTTGGGAGGCTGAGGCAGAAGGATTGTTTGAACCTGGGAGGTACAGGTTGCAATAAGCCAAGATTGTGTGTCACTGCACAGGTGACAGAACGAGAGTACATCTCAAAAATAATAATGAACACTCTCAATGCCCACAGAAAAAAATTTTATCTACATACTTATCATTTATCAAACATATGTATATGTTACAATCCATAACATCTAAAAGTATATACCTTTGTTTCTATACATATTTTCTCAATGAAAACTAAAAAGATAACTATTATTATATAGAAGGGTCTACCAAATTTTTTGATACTACAGATGATTTTGATATTTAAAACAGTTGGCAGCACTGGCTTCTCAGGTCTGCGTGTTCACATTTTGCAACAGATCTGCCTTTCCCATGATATATAACATTTTGGTTTTGGCCACATTCACCTCTTCTCTCCTCTGCTTTCTGTTATTTTTTAAATTATGATTTTTCTAATGGTTGAACCATTTAATAGTATATATGTGACATATGGTAGTTATAAAGTATAACAATATAATGAATACCTGGGAAACCATTACCCAACCCAAAGGCTAGAACATTTCCAGTGAAGTACATCCCTGTATGTGTTCCTCCCTCAGCCATACCCCTCTGCTACTCACTTAACTTCAACTTGAAACACGAGCACCATTAATGTTCAGTGCTTATTATTGCGGTGCTGGGGGAGAAGTGGGGAAAGGTGGGATCTTGATTAAGGAACCTAGCCAGGGAATTCTGGAGTGAGCATGTGGCATGGCATGTTAAGAGCCACTGGTCTGAGCCTCGGGAAGGTTCTGGACAGCTATGGAGTGATGCCTAGAGTGAAGTGATACGATGTCTCAGGCCAACTGCTCAGCCCCATCCCCACCTCCTGCATCTGGTTGGTTCTAGCTACATGGACCCTGAGATCAGGCCAGTATAACTAGTATTATAATTCACGTATACTCTGGTGTAAATTGGCTTTGGGAGTCAATGGTGATCTGTTTGAGCACCTGATCACCATTTACAACACTATTTCTATGGGAAAGGCATTTCCAATACTGAATAAAAGAATTTTGGAACACTGCTTCTCAGTGATTTGGGGATCGTCGGCATTTGGTAGGGCAATAATAAGGACCTGCTTCACAACGAATGACCTGCCATGGTGGTCAACTGACCACTGAACATACAATTCTAGCTTGAATGGAAAGCAGGGAGAGGGAGAGAAAAAAAGAAGAGGAGGAAAATGAGAAACTTACTAAAAAGCTGAAAAGGTAGTTAGATGAGGATTTATTTTTCTTTAACTAATTGTCTCTTTCTTATTCTAGAAAATACAAAACAGACACCCAAGAAGGCAAATGGCAAAAGAAAAAAATCAGTTCATACCAGTAGTCAAAAGCAATTTAGGTGGATGAGTGGCAGTGTATACATAAGCTGAAAATTCACATTTTGTTTCTGGCTTCCCAGAAAAGCAAGACCAACATTTATGATGCAATCATTATATAAACTACTTACTCCTCTAGTTGCACAAAATGTTAAAATACGATTTTGTCTCCTTTATAAGAAGGTACCGAAATAACTGCACTTTTGCTCATAAGCAAATATTCCACAGACTCTGAATCATTTTCCTTTAAAAGTAGTAGTTCTAATAGGTAGAAAAATTTGGAGGGACCGTAATAAAAGAGACTGAATATGTGGTGTCACCAGGAAGTCCCCATATAATAAGTCTTAACACATCATAGCGGGGCGGCCCCTATGTTATATTTCAGGCTCAAGGGTGATACGCTCACCAAGCAGGGCTCTCTTGATGTCCTATTCATCTACTTTTCATTTGCTCAAAAGTAAAGGCCTAGATTTATGATGAAACCAATGAGACCTTGAGTATCCAATTGTTTTTCTTCTTCAAATGGCCAACTACATAAGGAGGAAACAAGGCAGACAATGATTATCCCCAGCTTTCCCTTGGTCGTGGGTGAAGGGCCCATATCTTCCAGTGCCACTCTTTTATGGCTGCTATGGTCTACAGTATCTGTTGCTCATAAAGTGTCTCAGGGAAGGAAGTGAAAGCAGGCTAGTAGGACACAGGTGTGGAACAGCTCTCTGCACTGCCAGACACACTTGTCCAGGGCTTACAGGTGGGAACCATCACCCTGGAATGGCTGTGCACTAATTTGAGAACACTAATAAGGAAACATGACTCAGAATAAATATTCTGGGAAATGATTCTTTAGGAAATGTTTGAGTCTTTATTGGGGAAAAGGGAATATTAGTACTTTAGTTAATGGCAGAAGATATTACAGGATCATCTCACTTTTTTTGTTAACTATTCATTTGGGAAATTACAAAGGATAATTAAATTTTGAAAAAAGAAATATCAGGGTATTCCAAAAATTAACTCTTGGCCCTTATTTTTCAGCGAGAGGAAAGGGGAAAACATGAAGCACATATGCTTAGTTTTAAGGTATCCCCCATTCCGCTACAGTGATTTCTGGCTGTTTTATAATTGTGAGTTGTGTGTTACTTTGTTTCATATCCCGCCTTCTGTAAGCAAAATGTTACATAAATTGAAGAATTCACTACCACATCATGACTTGGGAACAGTTGTAAAATGTGTCCTATGTTTGCTGTTCTTTACAAACAAACTTTAAAGGAGAAAGTGGTCGAGAGACAACATCTCTCTCATTGTCCTCCTTCCAGGCTCAAAAATAAGGCCAAACAAATCACATTAAAATCTGTTTGAATGGATGTTTCCAAGCAACTGTATCTGGCTGCCTTACAAACCCAGCTTATCAACCTATACATATGGAAGATGCTTTTCAGCTATCCACATACTGACACTTTCTCTGAAGGGCATCAAGGTATAAAGAAAGATGTGAGAGTATTTAGAAGTTAGAAGAAATAGCGTTCAAGCAGAGAGAGTTTCTATTTTAAGACTCTCCTCTGATCTAAAGAACTAATAACTTATCCATATCTTGTTCTTTTAATAAAAATTGAAAAACACCCATTTCTATTAAATATCTAGATTACGGGTGATTATAGCATCTAAAAACAAGACAGTAAAGAGTATGAGAAAAATCCTCAGTGAACCTACAGTATGGAATCAGGTTCAATTCTTTATAATTATCATCAGTTGTAGCAATGGGGAAAGCCCTGGCTTAGACCTGGACTCTAAGTCTACGCAATTGAACATTTGCCTTAGAGAAAAATGTGACACTGTAACACATCGTTTCTCCCAGCATCTTTAGAGAATATAGAGAGGCCTTGCTGGAGGCAGACATTCACCCCAAACATCCCAACCTTGTTTATCCAAGGCATTCACTGTATCACACTAGATAATGGGTGTTACACTATGGACATACTGAGCTGATAAGAATAAAACATCACTTGGGCAAAATCCTGGGAATTCATGTGCTAAGAATGGGATAGGGGAGAGCTTACCTCCTATCACTTATTTGTATCCTAGTCCAGTATAAAGGCTTCATGGGACAACTGGGCTCAATGGCTGGTTTTCGAGGACACTGACTGGAAGAAGAGCCAAGTCCAAAGAAGAGTCCAGGGGGAGGTGGGGGTGCAAGTCCTGGGGGGGTTGGAGCAGGAGGAGGCCCTCCAGGGTTGGGTGGGGCAGGGAAGTTAGGGAGTGGGGGTGGGGGTGGGGGTGGTGGAGGTCCAACACTTGAAGGTGGAGGTAGAGGTGGTGGTGGTGGAGGAGGCGGCGGCGGAGGTGGTGGTGGTGGCCCAGCACTCACAGGTGGCATTGGAGGTGCTGGAGACAAAGATCCAAGTCCTGGGGGAAGAGGTGGAGGGGGAGGGATGGATGCTGGCAGGGGCGGTGTGGGAGGTGGAGGTGGTGCCTTCTGCTGATTTGACACCACACCTTCCATTGGCTGGAGTGCTGCATGGATGTCTTTGTGGTCGTTTGCGGGAGAGAGCTGGCTTAAAGAGGAGATATTCAGCTTTTTGGGTACTAATTGATTACTTCTGGTTGTCTTGCTTTCACCTTCGCTGGGCTTGAGGAAGGTCTCTCTGTCTGTCTGGATACAAACATTTCTGTATGTCTTTGGAGGGCAGTCATCGTTGGTGGAAATGCATGCATCTTTCCTCTCTTCACAACCCCCTCGCCATCTATGTTCTAACTGATGTTTCAGATTTTCAATGGTTTCTTCTAGTCTTGCTGTTACCACTGCATGCTCGCCCCGGATGTGAAATGTCTGAAGTTCAAACTGGGCCTGTCAGAAAATTTAGTGGGAAAGAAAGTCATGAGTTTATTAAAAACCAATATAGAAATTTAGAAACTCAATAATACTGTCACGGTGCTACTGTAGCATGGCCCATATAAACGCAGGGAAATACAGAGACATTCTTTCAAGAATCCATAAAGGTGTAAATTTCACTCTATGCATTTTCCAGGGACCTAAACAGGCAGGAGACAAAGCACAATTTCATCCAGCCTAAGCTCAAGGGAGATAATTTTCATGGATTAAGGCTTCAAGTACATCTCTTACCCAGTTTTAATATCAAACACAAAACTTTTAATAAAGCTTGGGACATGCTTGAATATCGCTTTATAACTTTGGGGTTTGGTTTCAAAAAATAAAACTATACAGAAAAAATAGGTTTGGAGATCTTCTGGCTTAGGGCTGCTGTTCTCCCAGTCTTTCTTAGAATGCCTCTTTCACTGACTTTCCAGGACAATACAGCAGAAACAAGAAGCAAGAGAAGAACCAGTGATAACTTATTGTTTTTTTTTAAGTTTCCCTATAACAGTGGCCCAAGGTAAGTATTTGTCTGTTTCATAATACAGCAATAAATAAGCAATATGGGACACAAATAATGAAGATATTAAAGTATGCTATTTTCTTCTACTTACACAGCACTTTAACCTATGGAAGACAGTAGCCTTTTTAATACTTACTGCCTCGGTTATTTTAATACACTGAGTCTGTAATTGTACACTTAGCAACACAGAGCTAGTGTACTCACAGTCATTAACTAGCCCGTTCCCCAGCATTCAAAGCTATTCAGGCCATTATAGTTAACTGGAAAGCAATCAAATTTAGAATTTTATTAGAGTTTTCAAAATCCAGTTTAACAGTGATTAAATATTTTTGGTCAACTTTTTAAATTGCTGCCTCTCCCATGAGATTATAAACTCCACAAGATGAAACTGGTGACAGTCTTTATTTCTGTATCTCAGCAGGTAGCACAGGCAAGTATATAGCTTGGAAGAGATGGATGGATAAACATCACTGGGATAGTTATATTCACTTTCATTGTCCCTAGTGCCTTCCTTATTAAAACTCTCTTCAGTATAATTTCAACACAAGTGTCTAGAACAACTAAGCATGCACAAGTACAGCTCGCTTTTGCATTGAAAAAGTAAAGACATATTTTTAACAGCCTTATCAGGCAAGGTATAAACATAGGAAGCTTCTCTACCTTCACTGAGATAACTTTTATACTATGATGTTTGCATAGTTCAGCAGAACAAATCATGAAGAGATCTACTATTTGTCTGGTGTTGAAAAAAAAAAGATAACTTTTAACTATTTTTTACTAGGTTCAACGTTCACCTACTGTTCATTCTCAAGAACAAACGCCTAAAGAACTATAGTCAGGAGAACTGAAAGACAAAGTTTTTCGAAGGCTAATCTTCTCTTATGTGGACATGGGAGCTCTGAGCCAACTCTGAAGGAAGTGGCTAGATCAGGACACTGTCTATTTCTTGTACAGTGCAGTTTTGAGTGCTTGAGTTTGAAGTCACACCACTTGGTTCACGTCTTGGCTTAGGCACTTGAAAGTTCTATGACCTTAGATAGGGAACACTGTGTCCCTAAGCCTGAGTTTCTTCAAGTGTAAAGTAAGAATAAATAGTGAGCCATCTCTAGGACTTTTATAAAAGTAAAATGAAATATTTCATATAAAATAGCAGGCATTATGCCTGGAACACAGAAAGATTTGGATAAATCTTACTGTTAGTTTCTGTTGCTAATACTAATAGCAGAGCAAGAGACTAAAAAATTCCTAATTATTTTTTTAAATTTTCAAACAATATTATCTTTGTAGAAGGATAGGCATAAAACTCAGAAAAGCTCAAGCAATCAGGATAAGCAATGCGCCTCAAATACAAAAGTTTACCTAGCCTCTTGTGAGTTCTACCAATTACCTGCAAGTAATTTTGAGCTTCACTCAACTGTGTGATCAAGATAATCTTTGTTTCAGCATTCTATCATTTCCATCTTCATTTCTCTTTCTTTCCTGTCCACTTCTACCCACATTCTAGCCCTGATTACCACCCTGAATTACTCACCCACATTTTAATTCATTCTAATGACTAGTTCAGTTCCGTCAGAACAAACTAACTCTCAGTTGTTATTCTCAACTAAACCTTCTTTCAAGATTAACAGTCAAATATTCAAGAGGCGATAATTTTACTCAATCCTCAACTTTTTAATGATATGAAAGAATTGCAAAGACATATTGCATGGTGAAACTTTCCCTAATAAGGGAAATATTTTTGATGAACTTAGTTTCTGCCTCCCCTATCAGATTATAAACTCCACAAGATGAAATCTTGTATCTATAGCAAAAGCCCTGGTCCCTACCTCCTCTTCTTTCTACCACTCAATCAAGGATCTTCTAAATCTGTTGAAGCTGACATGTACAGCTATATATCATTTTAGCAGCTCTGAGGTAATGCATTTGTTTAGTGTAGTGGGCAGAACACAAATTGGGCAGGTAAGTTCATCTCTCTGTACCTCAGTTTTTTGTAAGCAAAATGGGGATAATAAAATGTATGTGACAGAGCAGATATGCCAGGGAGGCAAATTAATACATGTAAACAAAATACAGAAGAGCGTTTGTAGCATAGTAAGTACTATTTCAGTTTGCCGTCATTATTATTGTCTCTCCAATGCCCGGCAGATCAGAGGCCAGTGGCCCCATCAGCTTGCTCTTGGCTCTGGGTATGCTTCCTGGTCCCACACCCTGTCTACAGGCTCTATGCTTCTAAAACAAATATAGACATACCAAATATACCAAAATACTTCTTAAATTCCTTTAGCAATTGCACTTTCTAATCCTACCTCTTTTCCTTCGCAGCAGAAATTTTTGAAAAAAAGCACTCAACCCATGCTTTATTTTTCTCATTCATTCACTTTTCACTCAATTACTGGCTTCTATCCCCACTATCCTATTGAAACTCCATGATTTGATTGTTGCATTCAATCAGCACTTTTCAGTGATTTTGACCTTTCTGCCCCATTTAGTTGAGTTGACTGCTGCACAAGCATTGAAATTCTGCTTCCCTGAACTTGATTCCACCTCTCCTTTTGTTCACCTCCTACTTCTCTGCTGTCTCTAGTCAATCTGTAGACTCATTTGCATTCATTCTTCCCTTAAATGTGGTTCTCTGGGCATCCTCCTTGTCAGTTTTTTCCTTCTCACCCTACACAATCTTTCTACCTATACTCATATGATAATGACACTAGGAGAGTACCTTCTAACTTGGTACCTTGAGACCATATTTCCAACTATCCTCTGTAATAATCTACTTAAATATTTAACCAACTGCCTCAGATTCAACAGGTTGGAAAGTGAAGTCCTTGTTGTTGAACCTCAATTTGTTCTTCCTCTGAAATTTCTCCTCACCGTTAATGGCCACATTGCCTCCTAGTCAGCACATCCAGAAACCTGATGTCATGCTGGATTTCTTGCTCTCTCTCATCCTCAACATGCTGTTTTTTCAATTGTTACTGATTTCTCTGATTCATTTCCTTCTTTTTCACCCCCACCACCTCAACCTTTCACTGAACAAAGGTGACAAGCATTTTCTTTATCTAGACAAAGGCATGAGCATTTTCTTGACTCAAATTTAGCCACTTTGGTTCCAAGAAGATTTTGAAACAAAATAATAATAATAAATGCAGATCCCTAGTCCTTAAAATCCCTTCAATAATTAGCTATGACTTGCAGACTAACAATGTAACTTTTTGGCACAGACACATCAACAGCTCTTCTGATTTGCTTTCTGACCAGCTTCTCCAGTACTGGTTCCTGTCTCTTCCCCAGATATGCCTTGGATTCCAGTCTTCTAAACAGGGCCATGCTCTTTCATGCATCTAGGTCTTTGCAAATATTGTCCTCTTCCAATTCTCTTCCTCTTGTGCAAGCACCCAAGGTAAGGGGTCAATTACTAGGCAGAGATTCCATGAATGGATTCCTCACATACTGTATTCAGTGACATGGAGAATAATCAATTAGGGAAAACAATGAATTTCCATGTACTGTATACCAGTATGCTGAGATGATAGCAAAAAACCTTTCTGGATCTCTAACATTTAATTGCCTCTCTCTGTCCCTTGCCCCCTGCAAAAAACACTTGCCTTTGACCTTTCCTGTTTCGTAATCTCTTTTGATCATTCCAATTTTGTCTTGGTCATGTTCTTCACCTCAGTGTAGCAGAGTAAGTTAAAGTGATTAAAGTAATAAGCACCTCATTCATTCTGTCTGTCCATATTATATCAATTATTTCACATTGTGACTGGCTCTATTATAAATGAAGCACCTCAAGTCCATGCATACCATGAATTGAAGCTTTGGGAAAGCTAATCTTTAGACACTATTTTTAATTTTATTTCCTGTTAGTTACCACTTCTACTTTGCACATGGATATTATGTGCTGTTCCCCCTCTTTTACCTAGAAAGACTGGTAATGATTTGATGATTCTAATACAGACTAGAACTTTCTGTTAGATAATCATGTACTCCCAATCTTTGCCCAGGATCCTGGGAATCTTTAGGAAGTGTCAAGCCCAACCTCTTACAATCGAAAATACAGACAAAGCCAAGTCAAGGAAACAAAATGCCTTTACATCCTGTTAACTTTACTTACACATTGAACATGTGCTTGTAAGCAGTATACAATTATAAACCATTTGTTTTTAGATCAATGTTCTTTAGGACATACAAAGACTCAAGTTTTTGCCTCTCCTTCTCCCTGCTAAAAATCTGCTGATTTGACCCAAAACGTCATTTGAAAACACACAGGTGCTGAAGTTTGATATCTTTCCAGTCTTTAAGTTTTATCTATCTCCTTTACTCTTGTTTGCTTCAATTGCTTTCATTTTTAATCATATCCTCTTCTCATCTGCAATAGTCTGTTATAATAATATATATCCACCTCTTAATAAGAAAGATTCAAACTTATTAGCTTTGAGAGAATAATACCAATTAAACAATCCTGTTTTGATTACCCCTTTTTTTCCTAGTGGCACAATTTTTAATCTTTCTAATAAAGTGGTTCTCAAGCCCTGCTTGCATTAGAATCAGCTGGAAAGCTTTGTGGACTACACTGACGCTGGGGCCAATCCCCAGAGATCCTCATTTAATTAGCCTGAGACGATGCCTTTGCACAGGTGTCTTTAAAGCACCGCAAGAGATCCCAATGGGAGCCAGAGGCGAAACCAAGAACAATTGTTCTTAATCTATATTCTGCTCGAACACAGCTGAGATAGTATAACATCACAACGTCAATGGGTTCTTTTGGCAATGCCTTTCACTTGGGTCATTTCAGAATCTCCAAAGAAATGTGTTATTTGGTAAAGCCCCTTTCCTGATTCCGATATGCCCAATAAAGGGAATATTCCTTCATTGTCCCTATTGAGAATAGTTATTCTATGCAGCAGACAAACCTAAATTCTTTCCATGATACTCATGGCTCTTCAAAACTTGGCCTCTGCCTACTTTCCCAGATATTTCCCCACTCTTTTCCTTCACTACACCACTAAAGACTCAAACATATAACTAACTCCCACATCTTTACTTTTTCACACATGCTGTTTCATCTAGTTAAAGCACCTTTTCTCCATTTTTACCTAGTAAAAGCCCTGAAAAAAAAATTCAAATGAATCTTCTGGCTTAAACTTTTCTTGATTCTTCTCGACAAAAGTTTTCCTTTTTGTTTCCAAATAACATTCTAGGTTCATGTTGCATTACAGTCATTTATGTTTATCTTCTTTGCAAATTAAAAAACCTCAGGCAGTGGGGGACCACAATTTAATCATATTTGAACCCCCAGAGCATCACACACTGCTTGCCTATTGAACTGATTTCTTTAGCTTTAAATATTAAGACTTCCTCATGTATTACCCATCCAATTACAAGTGAAACTCCAAAAAAAATTAAGGAGAGATAAAGATCCTTTTCTCTTTGCTATTCCCATACACAGCAAACTCTAAGACCTGTTTTTAGCCATTACTTACAGACTAACACTGAAACTATTTAGATCAGACATACCACTCTTCTTATTTCTTCTGTTACTTGCTTCACTTTTGGACTAGAAAACTCATAAAACATTCAAGTTTTTAAAAATGAAGTTATTTCTAAAAGTTGATGTTGATCATTTTTAATAATTCAAAATACTCAATGTAAATAAGAATTCTCTTCACAGTAAGCTCAAAGGAGATTCCCATACATATAATAAACTATCCAGTAGAAATGAACCACATTTGTGATTCTAATCTGATTAGGAATTGGACTCTAGCAACTTCTGCAGCCTCCTCTGGGGATGGTTCTCCCTTCCCCTACCAAATCCTCATTATTTTTTAATATCCTCCCCATTACCACTGCTCAGAGATATCATCGAAGGAACACATTGTACTAAAAGCCAAGCAATAGAGGGAGACTTCTGCTTGTCTGGTCCCCACAAGCATGCCTGTCAAAAACAAGGTGGAAAAGCGCCTACTGATGAAAGAGATCCTGTTAGTGCCAAGCACTGTGGAAAAATCATCTGTTAGCATTTTGTCGTTATGAACATTCTCTCTTGGTGGTGCTGCCAGGGCCAATAAAAAATCAGGTTATCTTCTGTACAACTTGAGTAAGTCAGTCTTTTCCAGGGGCTCTTCCAAATTCTACATCCCTAGGTTGAGAAAAGCTGGAGAGTTCCTGGGGGCTGCATGTAGGCTCTATAAAGCATTGGCACCTCAGAAAAGTACAGTGGGAGCAGAGGGAAGGAAAGGAAAATGAGGCTTGGGAACACAAAGTGCCTGGAAGGGTTGGGATTCAGTTCTTACAGAATGCTTAGGTAAGGCAAAAAGATGGTGATTCCATGGCTTTGGATGTGCATATGAGTTTTTTCTGTTTTCTTTTTGAAGGCTGTCCAAAGACTTCAATAACCCCTTAGTTAATTGACTTATACTTGCCACTGTAAAAACAAAAGTTTCTATTAATGAAGAGAATGGAATTGGGTTTGATGAGAACCCCGTAAATTAATAAAAGCTGGTTTTAATTAACTATTATAATTTTTTTGTTCTTATCAGAAATGAAAGCACATCAAGTTACAACCAAAAGGCCATCTGAAGGACACTTAGAAACATGAGGCACATTTGACACATTTCTGTAATTAGAACTTGCTGGGAGGGATAAAGATACAGAGAAATAGGGCAGGAAAAGAAGAAGTAATTGATATGAAATTGGTTTGGAGTAAAACCCAATGCATGCAATACTGGAGAGTACACACGTGTAAAAGTGGTGTTGATCTCCAGTAATCACCTGCCATGCTGATGCTTGGGAAAGACAAGAAGAGAATCCAAACCAACATGGAGTGAGTGTTGTAATGTTAAGTGTCTTCATCCTTGCGACTCTGCAAGGCAGACATTCTGGGGGATGTGTTAATCTGCATAAGATCCTGTGGCTGAAAAATAGTGACAAGGGAATCTCAATCCTGGCTGGTATAAAAATTTATGCTCTTTCTGCCTCACTATTTTGAATTAATATCAAATGACTCCCTACATTGATAGTCAGTAAATAATAGAAACTCATAATAATTAATGATTAGTAATACTACATTCCACTATTACTTACAATGTATTTGCATTACATCGTTGCATATAATTATCACAACAATTTTTGAATATACTGGTATTGTGGCTGTTTTCTAGATGAAGAAAGAGAAGCACTGAGGAATTAAGTAAATTGCCAATAAGAGATAGACTAAATCTACAATCCACCTTATCACTGATCCTCAGTGATTAACAATCCTTCCCATGCAACACATTTCAGGAAGTCAGTATGCCAACGCGCAAAAAGAGATGATTTCTAGTCACAGATGCTTTCTTCAAAATATTTGCCCTCCATCCTTCTGAAAAAGAAATGGAATTATTAACTAAACAATTGAATTTCTTGACTCCCAGGTGGAAAAAGCATTGGGTTCAAAGACCTGAATTCTACTGCTGGTTATCTCAATCATTAGCTACTTGCTCTTAGCCAATTTTTAAATTTCCTCTAAACCTCATTTTATACATGTCTGAAACAGAAGTTTAACTTAATCATTAAGATTTCCTCTAGTTCTAAAACATTAACAATTTCCACACCCAAGACTCTCATGTCACTTTCTTTCAAAGCTTTTTTGAATACATATCTATTCCTGAAAGCTTCATAAGGACTTAAAGCATGGTATTATCTAAGGAATATAAAGAGGTAGTCCCAAACCTTATTATGAATGCAAATATTCACTGAGGTGGGATTCATTAAGGTGCTCTGAAAACCAGTGATGTGTATGCAATTAAGATAAAATTGTTCTTTTTTTTGAGACAGTCTTACTCTGTCACCCACACTGGAGTGCAAATGGTGTGATCTTGGCTCACTGCAACCTCCACCTCCTGGGTTCAAACGATTCTCCTGCCTCAGCCTTCTGAGAAGCTGGGACTACAGGCACATGCCACCACACCCACCTAATTTTTATATTTTTAGTAAAGACAAGGTTTCACCACGTTCACCAGATGGTCTCAATCTCTTGACCTTGTGATCTGCCTGCCTTGGCCTCCCAAAGTGCTGGGATTACAGGTGTGACCCACCGCCTGGCCTATTCATTATTGTTGAAATGTGGTAGTTAACTACAAGTATTAAGGAATACACCTTTAAAATCAGCAAATATACATGGATAGTCATTCAAAGAGTAGCAGCAAAATAAAACAAATGTTTGAAATCTGTACTGAGGTTTATACTTGGAATACAAAACAAAATTGTAGCCAGAGTGCATTTTATGAAATAAAAGTCAATGTTACTTATGGGGGAACTTCAGTAACATTTTATTTCTAAGGTATTAATATTCAAAATATAGTATAAGTCACAGACTGGACATACATCCATGAAAACGACATTCAGACTTCATTTTTCCAAAAGATAATTCTAAACCCAATGAGCAAACCCAAGACTGCATATTTTAAGCAATGAGCCAACATACTAATTCCTTCTCTATTAAAACAGAGGACTTGTAATTTTATGTTGTATTATTATCATTACTGAAGCTGCAGCTAGTCCAATGAGGCATTACACATTCTAGAGTACATGAAAGCTTAGAAGGAACAGATGATAAACCCTGGTCCTTAATATACTGTGACAAAATGGGGTTCTTCAATTAATTACAATAATCATTTTAATATTTCTCGCTAGATGCCTCACATACTTGTCTATGAAGGGATACTACTATTCCATGGTCAATGTTCATCTGCCAAATAGTATCATTTTGAAAACTATGATGTGGATTCCTCAAACATGCTTGCCTCATATAACTCCCAACACTTTGTTTGTACATTTCCTAAATTGGAATTGGGTAGGAAATGAAAAAATGACATTAGGTCAATTATGTAGAACTACCAAATGCTGTCAGTTGATATCAAAAAAAGGGCCAGCTGTTGAGTTCTTTTTCATGTAAAAGATGAAACTTATGCATAAGACTCTAGGAGTACTGACTAGAAAAATAGTTTCCACAACTTTACAAATGATACATCTCTCTGGGAGCAAGAAGAGGCTCAGAGGAGTGGTTGGTGATAAAGGTCCTGCTTATGAGCTTACTCTTCATAGTGGTGCTGTATAAACCTGGTAGAATGCAAACAGGTTTTCATTACAACAAAGATGGGCTCCCTACCACCGAATATTCAAATAAGCTTTGATGAGCATCTTACAAAGTACCAGATCTTGTGGAAAATAAGAAACCATTCATACTTTGAGAAGCTCACATTCTAAGCAGAAATAGTAATATATTTGTAAGTTATGCATAATATCCAGGACAACTGAGCTTGTGTGAGTTTTGCAGTATTACTTTCATTATTATTATTCAGACATAACGTTTTCCTTGACAACAGAAGAAAACCAAGGACCATACCATTAAATGCATTTGATTCATCCAGCAAATGCATACCACGTCATTTGTGTTCACTGTATCCCATCAGCAACGAGCTACTCCAAGCCCAACCATTCATGAGCCAAACTCCCTGAATTAATTTTTGCAAGTAAGCAAGGAGGTATTTGGTTTTCCACCTTTATTACTTAAACAAATGACCAATGATGCATGCCTGGATCACTATCACCTTCTCCTTGCCACTTGGAGTCTTCCCAGGTATTAGTTACTTGATAACTCTGTCATTGAATGGGTTTTAAATTATAGGCCAATCGACAGGGCAAACAAACAAAAGGGTTTGCTTCTCTTTCTTTAGGATTTGAATTCTGGCTTAGGACGCCTCCTCTAGAAGAAGCTAGGAAGGGAAATGTTTTGAATTTCCAAATATTGCTCACCCCAGCCGAAAGGAACATTCATTATGCAAGACATAAGTTGAGATGACAGAATGGACTCACAAAATTGAACATAGTCTTCCTTCTTTAAGAAATAGACTCAACGAGAAATATTTTCTGCTAGAACTTGAGTGTCTAGGTCAGTTAAAAAAAAAAACAACCTAAAACAGGGTCACAGCACTCGGCTCTAGTTCTGCATAATGCTGCTATATAACCTTAAATTTGCTTTATATACCTGGCTTTTATTTTCTTAATCTGTGAAACAAACAGATTAGAAAAAGATCAGGGCATTTTACAAACCAGGTTTCTAGGGATCCAAGGAGGTGCTTCAGTTCTGTAAACACTTAATTTTCACACTATTTTAAAACAACATTTAGTCTTAAATACTGTGATTTTTAAAACTGTACAGTATTATGCCAAAAAATTACACATTTATATACCATCAGCAGATCTACTACTGGGGTACTTGGTTTTCTTTTCCTTTTTCAGTCTTTGGAATACCAACTTTTCTCTGATTTTCTGAATCTATGTCTCTAAAATGGTTTCATTGATTAGGAAAAATTATAACTGGTCTATTTTCCTTCCTTTTTTCTTCTTTTAAAATTCAGGCTCAGCAGGCGGATCATCCCAGGTCAGGAGTTCAAGATAGCCTGGTCAAGATGGCAAAACTCCATCTCTACTAATAACACAAAAAATTGCCGGGTGTGGTGACACGTGCCTGTAATCCCAGCTACTCAGGATGCTGATGCACGGGAATTGCTTGAACCTGGGAGGCAGAGATTACAGTGAGCAGAGATTGCGTCACTACACTCCAGCCTGGGTGACAGTGAAACTGTGTCTCAAAAAAGAAAAAAAAAGAAAGAAATTTCCTAAAATTCATGTTTAATCTTAGAGACTCTCCTAATTTATTCAATTCTATTCAAACCCTGGAATCATAAGGGGAAATTGTTTTTTCCAAAAATGTTTCCATTTGTAACTATATATTTTCTAAAGTGATTTTTGAGATTTTCTGTCAGGAAAATATTACATTCTGTGCTAACATAACACTCAACAGTCTTTGATTCAACTTTTTGGTCAACTTCGTCATCATTCAAAAGCATCTTAATGAAAACACAGAAAAATATACTTAGGACCTTGGATTAGGCAGAGTTCTTAAATATGCCAACAAAAGCACGATTCATTTAGCAGAGGACATCAAAAGCATGATTCATTTAGGATATGTTACTTATCTTGATTTAGACATTCCACAATGTACACACATATCAAAACATGTTATCGTACTCCATAAATATATGCAATTTTTGTCAAATAAAAAAATAATTTTTTTAAAAAGCATGATACACTTAACAACTGATCCATTAGACCTTTTCACAATTAAATTTTCTGTTTGTTGCAAGTCTCTAAGCCACATAAGAGAAAGTGTTGGAAAACAACTGACAAAGAACTTGTTTCCATAGCATAGAGAGAACTCTGTTAAAACAAAGACAAGGAAAAAAAAAACAACTTCCCTCCACCTCTGAAAAATGGGTAACAGATTTGAACAGATAATCCACCAAGGGAGATATATGGATAGCAAATAAGCACATAAAAAGTTGTTCAACTTCACTAGTCATCTCAACAGGGAGACACACATTAAAACCACATAAGATATCACTACATGTCTATTGGGAGAAGGGAGGAGAGGGAAAGGTAAGGGAGAAGAGGGAAGGGTGAGAGAGGAAAAGGACCAACCTGACAATACCAAGTGCTATTTTGAATGTGGAGCAACTAGAACTCTCAGATTGCTGATGGGAATGGACAATGGTACAGCCCCTCTGCAAAGCAGTATGGCCATTTCTTAAAAAGTTAAATATACGCTTTCCATATCAACTATCAATCTCACTCCTACTCACTTGCCCAAGTGAAACAAAAATATAGGTTAATATGAAAATCCATATACTAATGTTTTTGGTAGATTTATCAATAATAGCCTGTGATGGTTAACTTTATGTGTCAACTTCACTGGATCCCAGGGTGCCCAGTTATTTGGTCAAACATAATTCTGGTGTGTCTATGAGGGTGTTTTTAGATGTGATTAATATTTAAATCTGGAGACTGGTTAAAGCAGATTGCCCTGCCTAATGTAGGTGGGTCTAATGCAATCTGTTAAAGGCCTCAACAAAATGAAAAGACTGACTCTCCCACTACTAAGAAAAAATTCCTCCAGCCCAATGGCCTTCCAAGTGGGACAAAGGTTTTCTCCCTTCTTTAGACTTGAACTGAGACATTGGCTCTTCTTGGGTCTTGAGTCTGCCAGCCTTTGCACGGGAACTATACCCTCAGCCCCCCTGGATCTCAGGCCTCCAGACACGGACCAGAACTACACTGTCAGCCCTCCTAGATCTCCAGTTTACCAACTCACACTGCAGGTATTGGAACTTATCAGCCTCCATAATCATGTAAGCCAATTCTGTATAATAAATCTCTTTATATACTTTTTTTTTTTTTTTTTTGAGACAGAATCTCATTCTGTTGCCAGGCTGGAGTGCAGTGGCATGATCTTGGCTCACCAAAACCTCCACCTCCCAGGTTCAAGTGATTCTCCTGCCTCAGCCTCCTGAGTAGCTGGGACTACATGCACGTGCCACCATACCTGGCTAATTTTTGTACTTTTAGTAGAGACGAGTTTCACCACGTTTGCCAGGGGTTTGATCTCTTGACCTTATGATCCATTCACCTCAGCCTCCCAAAGTATTGGGATTACAGGCATGAGCCACCATGCCCGTCCTATACACATTTTTAAATATTCACATGTATTAATATATATCTATATATTTTATGTATACACACACATAGACACATATATCCTATTAGTTCTGTTTCTCTGGAAAACCCTGACGAAAACATTGCCCAAAATTAGAAGCCACACAAATGTTCTTCAACTGGTGAAAAAATAAAACTGTGGTAGGTGCACGAACTGGAATCCTACTCAGAAATAAAAAGAAATTGACTGCAGGTAGATGAAACAATATGGATCAGTCTCCAATGCTTTCTGTTAAGTGAAAGGAGCTGACTCAGCAGGCTATATATTGCACGGTTCTATGTATATGACTTTGCAGTAAAATAAAAAGCGTATGGACAGAAAACATCAATGGATGCCAGGAGCCTGATGTCGGAAGAGGGGCTGTCTTCCAGTGGACACAGGGAAATATTTTATGGTGACAGAAATGTTCTATATCCTGATTGTAGTATGTTTATATCACTGATGTTTTTGGTGAAACCTCAGATGGTACACTTAAAACAGCAATTTTTTACTGCATGTAAAATTATATCTCAGTGAAAACATCTCTTAAAGATTGACATTATAAATGGAACACACGTTAGATAAATTAAAAATTGTAAAATAAATGAACACTAAAATGTTACATAAAAGTGGGGCTTCCACAGCAAGATTCTGTCTGCAACAAAATCTCGCTCTGTTGAAAAAAAGACATTATCACAGTCAGTAGAGTAAAATGAGTCCCAAAAGTATCTAAAGTAGTACCTACATCTTAAAGAGACTCAAGTGTTCAAATTTCTCGAGGTTAAAGTTTAACATCTTTCATCAATACTACAGCATTTTGCGCTCCTATGACCCACCTTTTAGAGGTTTCTCTGTTGAGGTGAAGTCAGTGCTAAGACAGAATTATTAGTCATCCTCTAAGATGGTACTGCCACATTCAGCATCATTCTTACATTGCAGCTACGTGGGAACACGGCCAGGGGAGAGAGTGAATGACAACCAAAAGCTCATAGTGTTAGGCAGAATGTTATGTTGCATTTAACATTGTGATATCTCATTTCTTCCCCTTTCTCTACAGCCGATTTTCTATCACATTACTTACGATGAGTATAATTTTTTCCATAGCAGTTGATCAATAAAAGCTTCCAAACAAAAAATAAGTGCTACCAAACAAAAACCATTTCTGCTTTTGTAAGGAAAAAGGACCTAACATTCCCAAGCCAGCTTGATGATTTTTTTTTTTTTGGTTTTGTTTTTCTTAAGCCAGACTCCAACACAAGGATCAGTATTAGGTTAAAAGACTACTTTGAGTTATCTATTTTCTTTCATGCAATAGATTAATAGTTTTTTTCTTAGTTATAAAGAATATCACTTATCAAAACAGACAGTTTGTCCCCCAGTGCAATTAGAACAATTTCCTCCTATACTTAACAGGTCTCCAAGACCGATAAGAGTTATTATTCCATCAGTATAGTAAGCTGCAAATTCTCCCTCAGGTTCCTACTTTGTAAAATAAAGATGATATTGCCCATCTTGTTTCCTGATATATTTTCCATGGGGAAGAAAGAAACTCAGAAGAAACTTCACAAAAAATATAAAAAAATTCTGAGAAACAGTGAAGAATTAATATCATATTGGATACAACTAACAGCAACTATTTGGGATTAGAGTGCATTATCAATCAGAAGCTATGGGCACAACCCTTATATTTATGTATAGTTTGTATGTTTAGATGGTGGTGGCCTTAGGGAAAAGAGTGGCTAAGTGAAATTCAAAATTTTTTCTACACAAATTGCATTAAGCAGGACCCATATATCACGAGAATGGACATCAAAACTCATCATCATTGCATATGCAATAAAAAGCTAGAATATCACTTGTGTACAAGACACACTGAAGTTTTGTTTTTTTCAAGCAACTTTTTAACGTATTTATTGATAGGTATGTCTCCAGTCTCTCACCCCTACCCAAAAAGTGCTTAAGATCTCCTTTTCTCTGTTCATCCATCACCAAAAAAAGAAAAAGCAGCGCAAAACATTTGCCTTAATCCCTTCTTCAAAATAAAATCCCCCATAATATTCATTAACAAGTGTTGCTCCAAAGGATTAGTAGTTACTTATCTTTGTACCTTTACCATACACTTTCTGTAATTTCTCAAAAAGCTGGTTCACCGTTGTGCTGAAAATGTTCACAGAAATAACTAACAGCTTCCTAAACTTCCCAGTTTGGTGGATTTTTCCTCAGTCTCCTTTGGAGCTCTGCACAGTGGAACTTGAGAACAGCCTCTCAGTTTCTCTGACAGTACAAATTCCTGGTCCTCTTCCTACCTTTGAGATTATCCTGCCTGCTGTGCTACCTTCTCTTCCTCCTTCCATTTTCTAAATATATCAACTTTATGGGGACTCGTGTTTTTATCTTTTGTTCACTGATGTATCACTGTAGCAGGGATAACTGAATGAAAAAATTCTTCAATGTCCTTGGCTGACTGTTAAAAATACCTACAGCTATAGTGCCCACAACTACTGGGTTTCTGTTAGCAAAAGAAAAGGAACTGTAATATTAAGTAGTGTCTATGAACAGCCTGTTACATACATGACAAAAACTGACTTGTATGATTATTGTGACTATTCCTCAGCAAGGTCACAGCTGCTAAAGTGCATGGCTGACTGTGACTACATTCTTTCCAAAAACCTAGCATTCTTAAGTCCAAATTGACAGGTCTATCTCCACACAGATACGGTAAGTTTGTTTTGTTTAGCGGTCCTCCCAACTGACTTATCTTACAATATGGACAGGGCCCAGATGAGAGTCGATTAATTGATCTCAAATGGGTGAAAATAAAGATATTAATATTGCCATCACTGTGAATGCACATCACATTTTAATTGGTAAGAATTTTTATAGTTCTAAATATATTCCCATTTCAATAACATTAAAGGGACCAGTGAAGATGTTTTAGGCATTGTGCATCCAAGTGTTAGGAGTTATTTTTCATCCTACCTTTACTGAGAGACAACAAAATGACGGGAAGAGGAGTCATGAAAATACATCGATCAACAAAAAGAGCCTTGAAACAGCACCCATAATAATATGGGTGATAGATTTATTCTCTGTGGTAGCAAGGCTCTTTTTGAATTCCTGTACATAAGCAATTAAGCTTACCAAACATATCCAGTTATGGATCTATCCAGGAAGAGGCAGAAATGTTTCTGGAGCCGCACTTGTTTCATTTGGAATACTTGCAATTGAGGACATACATGGGCTGACAGTGTACAAATGATAAAGTGCATCCATCACGCCAAAGCTTATATGCTTGAAAACAGCAATGGGAACCAGAATAAGGATATTTTTGAGTAACAAAAAATTCTAAAACCTCACAGAGAAGATCTCCTGACCACAGGGCATCAATACCCATCATTTTTACAAATAGTTTTGGCAAAGTGTCACCCTGATTTATTTGAATTCACAAAGATCTGATGTAATAGTTAAAAACAGATCTCTTCTTTGTGTAAACATAGATTAAGAAAAATGTAAATCTCCCATGTAGGCTTATTTTTTAATAGAGATTTTAATTATACATGTATAAATCTAGAGTGCTCAATGCCTTAACCAGTTAAAATAATAAATGGGATTTGGCAGAACATTTGTTCTGATTACTAGATGTTTAATGATACTTGGAACATCAAGATGCATGTGGAATTACACTCTGCTAATATGCAGACAGAATAATTTGGAAAAGATCAGATCTCATTTTGACTGATTCTTTTCTCCTGGAATATAGACAAACCACATTCTTCTTTTCCTCCCCCACCTTAGATTATACCATATTACTTTTGATTGATATTCATCTCCATAATTTGTGCTTTTTGAAAGGATAATGGTTATAAGAATTACATATTTCAGGGTTTTTTTCTAGTAATTGGAATGTATGAATTTAAATCAGACTTACTTCCTAACTGATCAAACATGGAATATAATTTATGAAATATTTTCAAAATAAATGTTTATCCTATGCAAACTTTAAATGACTATTCAAATGCAGTTTGACAAAGGGTTATAGATGGCTACATTTTTTTCTCCCAGGCAATTATTTTAAATGTTATAGTTGCACATATTAATAATGTGAAAAGGCAGAGGCAGGATTACCTTAAAATTCATACATCACTTTTTCATAAGTCATTCAAAGGTTACTACCTCACCATAAAGGTTAATGATACAAGGTCAGCTGTATAACATCCATATTAAACCACATGACTGCTGTAGTGTTTCATACCATTGATGTGTTGCTGTTTTGTGGAATGTATTTGCTGGCTACAAGAGATGGTATGCTTATTTGGTGCCATGCACCCTTTATGAAAAAACGAACTGGCTCAAGTATCCATGCCAGTCGTGTACTACAAATAATTACAAACTACTTCACACTCTAAATATTTAGATCACCAGGAATTTCAATGTTGGACATCACCTTTACCCGCACTGCACATTAGAGCAGAAGACTTTCTGACTGTATCTCCTGGAACATGATATTAACACAACATATGGAACTGATTAGGAGGGTTGAGGTGTTTAAAAGAAAGAAATTATAATTTTTATAAAGATTGGCATGAAGATCATTCTTCTTGGTCCAAATTTGCTTTGCTAAAATACACCTCCTTCTCAATTGCAGTTGCCAAATATAAAAACAAATGCCCACTTGCTTCCGAATCACTCTTCTTTATATTTGTCTTGTGTATTTTTCAGATTTTCACATCAATGTTACACAGGTAAGAATAAAAGCATAGAACTGAATCTGAATATTTATCTGTGAGGAAACACCACGGCGGTACTAAACTTGGAGCACATAAAGGTGGAAATGTGTCTTTCTGTTGTTGAGTATAATTTAGTTTTAAAAGATGGTTTTTTGGGTTTGCTATGCAAAATCCTCTAGCAACAGTCACAGCTTCTCAGTAATGGTGTTTAAAAGTTCTTTGCTTTGGGTAGTGCCTAGTTGCAGGTTTGGGAGAAAAAAATGTAAAATCACTTTAAAAGGTATTCCTGACAGCTGGCAGCCTTTCTGTCTCTCCAGCTTTTTTTCTTTTGTTTAGGTAATAAGGTTGCTAATGAGCAGGGAATGAGTGATGCCGTTGGACTCCAACGTCTGATTCTAGGTCACAATAGGACACAGTCAATATGGACACTGAACCATAGCTCAAGAATCAGAAAATCTCATCTGAGAATTAGAAAATAATCGACCAAGCTCCTATTTGTAAACCCTCAATACAGTTCTTAACCTTGCAGAAATAAAGTGTTGGGGAAGAGGAAGTATTTTACAACCTTTTAACCTTAAAAAACAATAAATTTGAACTTGAGTAAAATATTTCAAAGCTGTGGTCTTATTTTCCTCCAACTCATTTGTACCTTCCCAACAGAAATATGTTTGAGTTTATTTATGTTACCTGAAGATTCTGCTCTTAAACATGCTACTTTATACCTAAGACTGAAAATTCTCAGTACAATTCACCATTATGAGCTGAGTGCTGGTTTTTCTGCCCATCACTTAGATTGTAGTCAGCACTTTATCTCTGGCAGAACAATTTCCCATGGCATCAATGATGGGCAGTGGACTAGGAAGAGGCTTGACTTTCAGTCACGGTGCTTCTATCAGTTGCCTGCATGATCTTGGGCCCTCTTGTTGCTAACTAGTAGCAACCAGACGGTGAATCTCACAGGGTGGTCAACTTCCTTGACTACAATAAACCCTGTTTCAGTTGTGACCATGTCACCTCTCTTTAATGTACTGAGAAAGAAAGGTTGAGAACCATTAAGCTAGATTCTAAGACCAGTTCTTTTCGCCTTTAGCTCCTTAACTATAAAATGAAAGGGTTTCCAAATCATCACAAATTCAACTAAGCCTAAGTTGCTTTCACTTAAGCTATCTTAAATGATCATGCAAATGTTGTCTAAATGCACATTTAAGATAGTCAGAAGCAATAAACATCATTCTCCCAGCAGAAAGTCATAAACTGTCAAAAAATATCTTTTAAAAAACCTTCTGGGAACACAGTTTTCCCACTATAGTTTTCCTTTGTCTCCGAGTTTGAAAAATATTACCTGTGAAATCACTTTGGTTTACATCCAGTTTCCACTATAAGGGAAGAAGAAAGGAAGACCAACCAGTGATTAATTTATGGACTAATGCATTATTGTGATGGCAGATTCAATTGTTTGCTATTTAGTGAAGATTTATGTCCATCATGTACATGACACTGGGGATGGAAGGTAGGTGGAGGCACCTCTGCTTTCATAATTATATTATGAGAAAAAGTCTGCTAAGTGACTAAGTCAACTCAAAATTTCCAAGGAGGAAGCTTTAGGGAATTAGAGATGGTTTCATGTATGATAATGAACGCTTTCAGGGCACAAAGAATTGGCAAAGGTAAAATGAAGGATTGTAAGCAATCCAAGTGAAAGAAAAAGGCATGCTGATGAGAATGTGTAGGGAAATAGAAGACAAAACCACAATAATCATTCTTCACCCTTTGTAATCAAGTTCATTTTAGCCCCCATACTTCTCCCCAAAAAAGAAAGCCGAGTTAGAGGGTCTTAAATACCATGCTAAGGACCTTAAACTTAACTTGATAAACAGTAGTGAGCCATCAGAAGTGTTTTAAGAGAGAAGAGCAACAACCTAAGGAACTGATAAGGTGGGCTGAATACATGCAAGCTATGCTTAAGGCCAATGTTAGGATGATGGAACCAGGGGTGCCAGGGAGTAAGTATATATGAAACCACAGAACTCAAATTAACATAATTTGGTAATCAACTAGATGTGAAGCAGAGGGTGCAGGAGTTGTCAAGGATGCATCTGAGATTTCTGGCCTAGACTTTTAGTTTTAGAACCATGACATGTTACATATACAAGGCAGCTCGGAAGGCAGAATACTTTTTGTCATGTTTACATTGGGAGGGGAAGAGGAAGGGGGATTCAGGAGACAAGTAGATGAAATTAAAGATCCCTTTCTACATTGGCTTATAAAATTTTTTGGATGCTCTGGCTTTGGAAATTTTAAGTTTGAGATACTAAAAATATTTCCCAGTGTAGTTTTCCACAAAAAGTTATCTGGAACTCAGGAAGAAGTTTGAATTCAAATAAATAGGGCTGAAAAGCACTTATACAAAGATAAACTTGTGGCAATAAAGGAAATCTCCGAGAGACAAAATATAAAAGACTAGGTGACTAACCAGCCACAATTTGGCGTGCTGCGGAGGCAAGGCTGGGAGGGCAGCAAAGATGGAGAAGAACACTCAGAAGAAGAAGAAAAAATACTGCAGAATTTGCTGGCCCAGATGTTGAGGGAGGAGACTGAGGATTTCAACTGACTCTCCAATTACTTCATCTGTTTCAGTAGAGTTGTAACAGAATTCAAGTGGTAAGAGAATTTGCTACATGTCATTAATATTTAAGAATTTTGCCAGTGAGAGAAGGAACGGAAACTCAAAGCAGCAGTGTGGTTAGGAGAAAGGATTTTGATGTAAAGGATTGCTGAATTTTTTACTAGAAATGGGGGAAGGCACCTGATAAAAGGGGAACTGTATTAGTCTGTCCTCATGCTGCTGTAAAGAACTGCCCCAGAATGGGTAACATATAAAGGAAAGAGGTTTAATTGACTCATAATTCCACATGGCTGAGGAGATCCTAGGAAACATACAATCATGGTGGAAGGGGAAGCAAACATGTCCTCCTTCACAAGGTGGCAGGAAGGAGAAGAAAGAGAGCCAAGTAAAGGGGAAAGCCCCTTACAAAACTATGAGATCTTGTGATAACTTACTCACTATCATGAGAATATCATGGGGAAACAGCTCCCATGATTTAATTACCTCCCACCAGGTTCCTCCCGTGACACACGGGGATTTGGGGAACTGCAATTCAAGAAGAGATTTGGGTGGGGACACAGACAAACCGTATCAGGAACCAAATGAAGAAAGTGCAGAAGCAGCAGTAGAGGATGATATCAAAGAACAGGTGAAGAAACACCAGGCACCTTCATTTCATTTACTATGCATGAGGCCAAACCTAATAACCAAGCAAAGAAATAAAGGCATTTACAGCCCATAGACAAAGGCCCTCATTCTTTATTTTGTTTGTCTCAGAAGAAATGCCACCTCTTACTTCCCAGAGCTAAGGAAACCTCCTGGGTCCCTGATTTCACTGTCTTCCACATTCTCAGGAACACTTTCTCCTGAGAAACTTACTCCTTCTGGCCAGCTCCCTGCTTTACCTATTTAGGTCTCTTGCTGAAAATGCTGGACTGCTCAGGCTGTTTCCTGCACCATCTACATCTACTGCATATTGATTCCTATATGCTGCATAGTAACTTGACAAATATTACCCTATATAATCTAAACAACACTGTGGTAAAGGTAGGACCCCCAATTTCTGGACCATCCAAAATCACAATCTAGGGAGCATCAGGGCTGTGACTCAAAACTGGCTCTTCCGATGGTGCACCCTCATGTTCTTTCTCCTTTGCAGGGCTGTCTCTTGATGCTGATCAAGATGCCGGCAGTAGACTGTTTCTATCTGAACATTACAAACGACTTGGCTTGCTGTCAGAGACCTAACTTTAAATAGCTAAAATTGCTTGATAAATGGTGTGAAAATTTTATGGTCCTTCCGTCAGACACCATAATTTATTATCACATAATGCACAGTTAGAAGAACCAAAAGAAACCATCCCACAAGGGCAAACAATGTGGAGGCAGTGGCCCTTTGACACTCAAAGGCTACAGGCATTATATGGATCCAATAAGAAAGCTGCTTCTACTAGCAAGAGAACAACCTCTTGATCTTGCAAAATGTTTTTGGACACCTAAAGGCTCTTTTATTACTGTGGCTGATTAAAATGAAAAGCTTAAATGACTAAAACGTTCTTTTTGATGAGTTTTTACCATGAACTATAGACCTCGTAGTCCAGTGGGATTCAAGCCCTTTGATCCTGGGTACTCACATAAATTCAGAGTCATAAAACAACATTGGATTTGATTTTACTAGTGTAGCCGATGTTGCCAGATTTGTAATGCAATCTTGTTTTCTCCCCTCCTCGTTTTTGAGCCCATCCACCATTGTTTTATAGCAAAAGGAAAGGAGTTTCCATTTGTTTTTGGCAATCAAGTTTCAAGATTGAGCCACTTTTCTAGAATATTGGAATTTTACGGAAAAATAATGGTACTGTATTGTATCCATCAAGATGGGAATCAATGTTAGTTTTGTGTGCTGAAAACTAAGTATCAAAAAGAAAACCCTCTTTCTCATTATAATAATCACAGATTTTCATTACTTCCGATGGTTAGAAGATGATGTGGTTCAGAACAACAATACAAGTTTGAAGTAGGAAAACTGGTGTGATTTAGTGTTTATAAATTTCCCTCAGGACTAACTGAAAATAAATTAGAAATATCAAAAGATGCCCAAGTTATTTAGTAATGACTGGCAGATCATAGGTCATATCTTAGTTTACAGACTTAAGAAAAAGGACTGGTATCTGTGGGAGCAATAAAGAAAATGTTCGATAAGACATATGTTTAACAAAAGACATGCGGTAAATATAACTTAGATGTTTAATTCACTTTCTTCTAATCTCCTAATCATTTTCCTGTGCGTATGTGCAATATCATATTCCTATAACTCCTAATATACAAGACACGAAACTTCTACTATTCAGGGTCTATGAGGGAACAACAAGACAATTTTATGAAAGCTATGTTACAAAGACCAAAGCAATTAATAGTGGGTCATAATTATTCATTTTTATGGAGTAAAATATCAGTTTGGGTTCAGTTAGACAGATCAATGACATATTTAGCCTATTCACTAGACCAGGGAACATTGACAGTTTTTACTAACTTTATTTTTCATAGATTGCTTGAAAGATGAAACAATCCTCACCAAGATTGTTGTGTAAGTGACACAGGACATAAGGGTCATGGGATACTTCAACAATTCTAGTTTGAAAAGAGTCACCATGCAAGGAATGCTTCACTCTCCTAGGGGCAATGCCTTGTGATATTTTCAGCTTCAGTCTCTTAACACCTGCTGAGGCCCCAGTGAACATTTCAGAATATGATTCATCCAGACAAATATCATTCCAATACACATTCACTTCCTTGCCATTTGGCATAAATATACCACATTAAGCCATATAAAACTGCTGTTTTATAAGTCAAATAGGTCAAATATCACCAATTTAATACAGTTCAACTTACAAACTTCATTTAGCAAATTTGAGAATTATCATTGTTCTATGTTTTCTCAGTTGATCCTTCAAATTATTCACTGAGAAAACATAGAACAATGATAATTTTCTAAGTTTTCTCAGTTAATCTTTTAAATTTTGTTTATTACATCTATTTGCAGTAGATAAGCATCATGCCACATATCGTATTAAAACAAAATAAACAGAACTGTGTTATACACATACCTACTGCAGTTTTCAAAGACAGTGTAAGAAACTGCCCCCTGTCTGTAGAGACAAGTAATTGTTCGGGTGGTGTGTATATTCAATTAAGATAAAAGAAGGGTATCCAGTTAACAAGAAAGAGCTTTCTCATTTCATGCTCAAAAGCGTAGTGTGATGTCAGCAACTTCTTCCTCCCTATTCATTCATTCAAGAATTATTTATTGTATATTTACCATGTTTCATGTTCTAGAGGGAGAATCAAGCTGTGAACATTTATAGACAAGCAACAATGACAGTTTTCATGGCTCCAGTTTTAGCAGAAGCAACCAACAGCACTGGTAGAAAGTCAATGCTTGTTGTCAGAGAGCGTAAATTCTCTCTTCACCCTACCTTAGAGGCACTACCATCTCCAACTTGGACAGCTGCAATGCTCCCTGCTGTCCTCTCCACATCCCCTCTGCCCTCCTCAATACATCCTCTACAAAAGCAGCTTGGGTGGGGGGGGGGTGTCTTTTGGAAATGCAAACATGCTCACGTCACATATTCCTCTGCTGAGAATTAGTCAGTAGATTCTAACTTCTGAAGATGAAATTAGGAAATCTCAAAAAGATGTACGGGGCCCTTCCAGAATCTTGTCTCTTGCCTTTCTCCACTGCACTGTTTTCAACCCATGGGCCATCATCAATCAATGAGATAGCATGTTAACAAGTCAAGTTGTACTTTATCCAGAGCATTTTTAATAAGAGTTGAATATATCAGAGTACATTACACGCAATAAATTCTGTTTAATGGAACTCATTCCTCTCTCTCTCTCACACACACACACACACACACACGCACACACGCACCTAACCTGGGTCTTGATATACAATACATTTCTTATTCTGGGTTGCAGCATAAAAAGGTTGAAAAAAATCCTACTCCAGAGCTTTATTTCCCACCTCTCTCCTGCTTGTCCTGTACTGTGTTTTGGCCACACAAGGCCTCCCCGTTCTCCAAACAAGCCAAGTTCCTCTTCACTCTTTAGGCCTCTGCTTAAAGTTCAGTTCCTAAGAGTATCCTTGTCTGGACCCACAGATCTAAATCGGACCCCATCAGAACAGCTCCACAGAACTCATCACAGTGTATTTATTGGCTGAATATTTTATCAGTATCTGTTTCTCAGATGGACTACAAGTTTCAAGAGAGTGGGGGCTATATCTGTCCTGCCCCCTTGAGCACCTAGCACAGGGCCTGGCATCCAGGAGGCACTTAATCAATGCATATTGAACGAATGAGAGAGAAACCTCTATTTACTTTTGATGATTCCATTCTTGGATGAAACACATGATCAATTTCATCAAGCACTATTTTCAGGTGGTCCTTTGTCATTTGCTATATAGAATGTACCTATATATTTAGAGCCATAAACAGCACGTACTGTCTCTATAAGTAGATTAAGCATTGCCTATGAGTATGGAATTATGTGCACTTTGCTGTGTATGTTTTTTGGTAACATAAACTGAGTTTTCATGTGTTTAAAGCAAAAGCTCTTAGCATAAAACTGGAATGTGTTTCAATCATCAAAAGAGAATATAGCTGGAACTTTAAGAGAAAAAGGGTCAAGCTGACCTCCAGTGGTGAAATTGTGGAATGTCTCCTAAAATAATTGTAAAATACTCAGATACCTATCACATAGAAGCATGAGTGTGTATGCAAAACACATTTCTCAATAAATACTTTAAATTTTGTTTATTATACCAATTTGCAACAGATATAGGTCATGCCATAGATTGTATTAAAACAAAATAAGCAGAAGTGTATTACATAGACACCCATAACAGCTTTCAGAGCTAGTGTATGAAATTGCCACAATCACAAAATCTAAGTCTTGGAAAGAATCTTAGTTGAAATCTGAGATCTACAATTAGCGAATTCCATAAAAAGTTGATAAGTTTAAAATGCTAACACTGAAAAAGTCTCTCCCTCCATTATTCTCTGGGTAATATTAGGTCCTCAGAGTAAGCTGAGTGCTGTTATTTAGCCTTTATGATATAAATTCTGTTTCCCCAACTAAACAGCAAATTCTCTGAGTACAGAACCTATAGGAGAATTAAATAAAATAATCCATGGTAAATGCTAAGAATAGTGTCTGGCATATAGCAATATGCAACAAATGTTAGCTGCTGCTACTATCATCATTACCATCATTATTAAATGACATTTTATCTCTAGCACATCTGTTATATTTGAAATGTGCTCAGTTGGTGTTTACTGATCCTAAGAGAGTTAAACTGTAAGAAGCCAAGTTATGTACATTAAATTATAGTTTAAAAAATTTGTCTTTACAGCAAAAACAATTTCAACATGAAATAGCTTACTTAGAGCCATTCCACAGATCTGTGCTATAACTCTTAGGGTGCTTATACATATTCGGATCTTTCCTTCATGAAACTGTGGCAACAGCAATATTTCTTGTGAAGAGGCAATAATGGAAATGAGCACATCATACCTTTATAACATATTAAAAGCAATGCTCATTGGAGCATTAGTTCTAACAGTAAATACAGAATGTTTCTCTTTTACCTCAGCACATAATTTATATTGAACAAACTTTACCATCAAAAAATACACTTTGCCAGTTACCGACTTTTAGTAAACTAAACACGCTGCTCCTCATAACAAATACAATAGTTATGATAGATTGCTTATCTACCACATGCCACTGTGGCCCAGTCCCACCCTAAGCTATCACAACAGTTGCAATCAGTCAAAATGACCAAGTTACAATATTGTCACACCCAATTTATAGGTGAGAAGCTGAAGCTCAGAAAGATTTAAATAATTTCTTCAAGACAACACATCTAGTAGACAGCAGAAACAGGACTCAAACTCAGGGAGGATTACCTGTTTTTCTATTTCACTATCCTGCCTACACTTATATTGCATTTTCTTTAATGAACGGTCACGTGACTTCTTTATATGAGTTTATGCTTCAGCATGTTCTGCTCTGGAGGGTCATTACTCCTAAGGACTAGTATCCACCCAAAGACAGATCAGAGCCAAAGGTCAATCCAGAATCAAAGTCACATCAGAAATACTCGTGCTAGGCAAGGACCTTCAAGATACAAGAACTTCCAGAGGCAGTTTGGTATAGAAGGTGAGAGGGCCACCTCATAAAGTTGGTTTAACAGCTCATTCACTCCTTATATATAAAGACTGGTAAACAGTAAATACTTAATAAGTACCAAATTATTATTGTTATTCCTCCAGGACACAGAACAAGCTACAACAAATTGCAATGAAATGGTCAAAGCACACATAAGCTTATGTGTGTATACACACAAACACACAATAAATTCACGCTATGAATTCCATAGTGTGAATATAGAATAAGTCTATATAAGGCTGAACTTGTTAGAAGCAGCAATTAGTACAATTTATCACACATGAACACACCATATCCGGAGGTGGCAGCATAGAGAACACAGCTGAATCACCCCCCAAAAGTTTGTTAAGGAATCAGTAGTGTTGAGCATCAGGAACGACATTGGAGAAGATAAGGTTAAAGAACAGGTAAGTCCCAATGTTCAAATTACAAAAATCATAATGAAAAAGTAAGTAGCCGGCAAGCTGCGTAGAAGTTTAGCCACAGTATTTTCTCGCCCAATTTATGATCTTGGAAATTAACTTCTATGAGATTCAGGTTTCAAATCTCTAAGATAAATACAGGCAAATATCAAGATTATGGTGACAAGTATTAGAGGCACTTCCTCAAACTGGGCTCAGGACCAGCTATGAGAAATAAAGCTGGAAAGGGAAATCTCCCACCTGCTCCTTTCTTCTGTACCTCTGTAGGGAGAACAGAACACCTTATTTATGAAACCAGTTAAATAGAAGAACTCTATTGCTTATTTTTCTCTTTCCCAACACTACAGAAATATCACTGTCATTTCTTTATTACATGGAGACCTTGTTCTGGTAGGAATAAAGAAGGATCTACAAAAGTCTTTGACGTAGGACTAGAGAAAAAGAAAAAAATTAAAAGTTAAAAAACCATTAGACTGAACAGTAAATACATACCAAATTTAGAAACCAGACAGATGTGGTTAGTAAATCTAGTCATCCTACTTACCAGCTGTGAAAGCTCAGGATTGCACCTGACTCTGCCAGGTCTACGTAATTCAAAATTATCTATGTGAAGCACTAAGCACGCTACCTGGCATGGAGCTGGTACTTCCTACTTGGTAGCTGTGATTATACACATCTCTGATTAAGTCAGAAAACATGGGGCACTCAGCATTTAACCTCTAATGTCAACAAAATCCCTTCCCATGCCTTCCTGAAAATGTTTTAGAACACAGATCATACCTACTTTTTTACACTAAGAGCTCATCTTTCAGTTACACTTCTAAAGCTGCTTCCCTTTCAATTCTATTGATAGCCCTTTCAGGAAAGGACAGAAGAGAGGAAGAAAGGGAAGGGGAAGGAAAAGGAAAAAGAAACAGAAATGTAAATGTCCACAAATATCTAAAAGCTCAAGGGATTTTGCTTTGCATCCATATGTCCACGAAAAAATTGTTAGCCTCTTTATCCTCTTCACCAGCGATCACAATCTCAGATGTCTATAGGCTCCAGGCAATCAACATAAGTAGAGGAGGCTGGCTATAAGACAATAGGAAGTATGGGGCAGTATTTTGGCAACTAAAGCATACATGCTTTATTTGAAAATTATCCAAAGGTAACTTTTTTTTTTTTTTTTTTTTTTTTTTTAAACAGAGTCTTGCTCTGTTGGCTAGGCTGGAGTGCAGTGGCACGATCTCGGCTCAATGCTACCCCCACCTCCCAGGTTCAAGCAATTCACCTGCCTCAGCCTCCTGAGTAGCTGGTATTATAGGTGTGCACCACCACACCCAGCTAATTTTTGTATTTTCCACAGAGATGGGGCTTCACCATGTCAGCCAGGCTGGTCTCAAACTCCTGACCTCGTGATCTACACACCTGGGCCTCCCAAAGTTCTGGGATTACAGGTGTGAGCCACTGTGCCTGGCCCAAAGGTAACTTTTTAAATGTTACTGTGCTCAATGAACAAACGTCTTTGGGCTGTATTTGATGGTATCAGAAATTTAAGAATTCTGCAGCTTTCCTAATGCTATCCTCCAAATAGCCTTCTACCTAAATACTCTGAGTCATGAAAAAATTTCCAGCAATGTCCAGTCAGATTAATTAACAACTATTTATTAAGTTTCAGCCAGTTGCCTAGCACTGATCCAGGTAACATGAGAAGAGATCTCCTAGACTTTTGGATTGAGTTGGGACAGATGCATGGGCCCACTCTTTTCCCAGGCCAGAAATGACAGAACTTTTGGAGCTAGAAGGAAAATTACACCAGCTAGTCCAGTGCTTTTACTTTATAGTTGAAGAACCTAATATTTGAGAGTGATGCATGACTGTATAGAATTTACAGCATTACTGAGTGAGGCAGAACAAGTCTAGAGAGAAGGAAGTACTCCCCATGGTGCTCTATCATGACTTTTCCTACTTCATGAAGTGTCAAAAGCAATGGCCAATACTCAGAAAGTCACTGGCTCCAGCAGTAACCTGTCACTGAAAGTCACAAAACTTCTGCAATTAAAAAAAAAAAAACTGTCTTGGTCCACCTGTGTTGACTCATGTTCAGAGGTTAAGACTCAGCAGAAATGATTGAGGGCTGATGGTGCATGAAGGAAATGTATAAAACCAGCATTGGCCCCCATGATGCAAATGAGCAATGAACAGATTCTTCATTCTGTAACAACCTCCTTCTGTATCTGAATTGTCTGAGGGCAAGACAGCATCTTCAAGGCTGAGACAAAGGGCTCGTT
Organism: Cacajao melanocephalus; assembly: GCA_963573385.1. NCBI lineage: Eukaryota > Metazoa > Chordata > Mammalia > Primates > Pitheciidae > Cacajao > Cacajao melanocephalus. The sequence continues at coordinate 97,840 of CAUYLG010046707.1, read as the reverse complement.
TTCCATGAAAACTCAAGTCCAAACGTACCTACTGTATTCTGGGTAGCCAGTCACCTAAGAGGAATCGCAACAACAGTAAACCAGCAAATCTAGTAACCTCATAACATTTTATATTTACACTGAAATGATGAATTAACATATTTCTCAATATTTTTAAATGTTTCCTTTTTGGAATCTCAGTAATGAATTATACTAATATCAGCACTTAGGGGAATACCGTAGTTTTTATAAAATCATCATATTTCATACTTGTGAAAGTTTTGTTTATTGGCCTACAAATTATTCCCTTTCCCTCACAGTATTATCTTGGAATTAAGAGATTTAAATGTATTGCATTGATAATGAAAAATATAAAAAATGGGACAGGCTAAGGATTTACGTCTCTATAAACTTAGCTGTATCAGCTCAAATAGAGTCTGCACTCAATTCTGTTTCAACAGCAATGTGTAAACTATTAGAAATGGATCAGTGGAATGTGTTGGAGACAGAAAAGAAGAATGTCTACAAGTTTCTCTTAATGGAGGCCAGCACACCATTTGGTTCTCTTGGGGACAAAAAGGTACAATGTAAGTAAATTTTCAGTTTGGCATTGATCCCTGGGCCATTTTGCAGTGGGAGTAACCACTCTAGAAATGTGACTGCATTGCACAATGAGCAGGGGCCTGCCAGAGGCCATCACTCAGCAAAGTTTCCCCTCACTTAGGAACTACGCATGTGATGAATAGGGTAAACGAGAAATGTCACTGTTGGCTGCTTCTTTGTCTTGCATTCCACAATTCAAAGAACATTAGTTTAAAACAGATAAAACAATCTGTAATTTCCAAGTCCTCTACTTTCAAACTGCTTAAGGTGTTGGTCAAAAACAATATTCTTAAATTACCCAACTCCTCACCAGCCAGACACAAAGGGAAGGTATTTTTCTTTTTTCACTTTTCAAAATTGAAGAAGTAGAGATCCAAAGAAGTCCTACCAATCTCATGCTCATGCTTCCCTTTTGTCATAAAGATTTGGGCCTCCTACTGAGTGTCACTTACCTTTCTAGAGCTGCATCCCTTCACTGAGTGACACATCTGAAAAGACACTGGAAGGTTAGAGTACTGCATTCAGAGTGTAACTGAACACCCGAACACACTGCTCCACAGAGGCAAGCAGATGGACTAGAGACCTGCGGACTAAAAGGAGAACTTGTACTAGTAACTAAAAGGCTAAAAATGGGAGGAGGTGTAAATAGTAGGAATTTAGGTCTGGGCATGGTGGCTGACACCTGTAATCCCAACATTTTGAGAGAGAGGCCAAGGCGGGCAGATGGCTTGAGCCCAAGAGTTTGAGATCAGACTGGCCAACATGGCGAAACCTCATCTCTACAAAAACAAAACAAAATAAAATAATAAATAATAAAGGATGTAACCTGAACTCAGGAAGTAGATTATACATTGAGAAAATAAGATTATATTAATCAATATAGGGTAGTATCCCAAACAATGGGTTTCTTGAAGAAAAAGATTTATGTTGGAAACAAGAAATATCAGATTCTCTTTATAGTTCTTCCCTTTACATGGTAAAGCTCTAATAAGGCAATAGATATTTCTCAAATATATTTGACCATAAAAACTTTTTGTCAAGGGGCATTTCAAAGTATCACTGTTCAATGGATTCTGCTTTGGGAAAGCCTGATTTAGACCACCCTGATATAAAGCACACAGGCACAAGAACAGCAGGAAGAACACAGACAAGTCACCCTTAAACAATGAAGCTACAGCTGGGTGTGGTGGCTCAGGCCTGTACTCTTAGCACTTTGGGAGGCCGAGGCTGGCAGATTCACTTGTGGTCAGGAGTTTAAGACCAGCCTGGCCAACATGATGAAACCCCATCTCTACTACAAATACAAAAATTAGCTGGGTGTGGTGGCACATGCTTGTAATTCCAGCTACTCAGGAAGATGAGGCAGGAGAGTCACTTGAACCCAGGAGGTGTAGGTTGCAGGGAGTCAAGATCGCACCATTTTACTCCAGCTTGGAAAAAAATGTATAGCAACTTACAATTATATTCCCCTTACAGTTCAAAAAAAAGATTTATTGATTATTTAAATGAATCAATTTCTGGCACATATGTTTATACACCTTTAATTAAACTCCAAGTACTTGGATGATATTGTCATTCAAATCTCCAGTGGGAGAGTGGTTGCAAATCAGACATTTCCCATGACTCTACTGTTTTATGTCATTTATAGTATCCACAACAAAATTCTTTAGTTTTATCCAAGCATGTCCTTCATTTAGCAAACTCTGCCTTGAGAGTTTATGGTCACTTCATGGTACTTGGCATCACCTGCTTCATTTTTTAATTTGGAATACTTCTGCTAGCTTTATTTTTGAAAAGGCAGCACCTTACCTTTACATGGTTTCACTTGTTTGAAAAACTTTTGTAAGTGGTAGCCATTGCACAGCAAGTTAGTGACAGCTGGGCAGAAACATAGTTTAGGTATGTCCTACCAAGATATATGATAAAACTGATTGTCCCAGTAATAGCACAGATAATTAGTTCTTTGAGATTGCTTCAAGGATCTGAAATCACCATTACTACTGTTTGGCAGATAATTTCTCTGTACAGTTGATCTTTTTGCTTATCAAAGTCATAGGTATTATTTTATGTGTGATACATGATGACAGTAAGAAAAAACTGGGGTTCTGAAGTTAGGAATCTATTCAACTCCTTGCACTGTGCCCTTGAGAAATAAATCAGATTCTTTGGTACTTAGTTTTCTCAGTTTTAGCAACTGAACAATGAAAGGAATAATACTGATAATGATGAGACCACCCTTCCTGGGTGGTTCAATATACACCCTATAGTACCAGTTACATGACATATACTCAAGCACATGTTATTTCTCATTTCTTCTTCCCTTTGCAAGTTGCTTTATAATTAGGCAACTTGAGTTTAGAGTGGTCTTTGTGCTTTTTTTTTTGGGAGGGGGGTTAAGGACATCTTTGGTACATTGGACTCATTCTTCTTCTTTTTCTTGTTTTGAGACAGTCTCACTCTGTCTCCCAGGCTGGAGTGCAGTGGTGCAAACGCAGCCTGCTACACATTTTTGCCCTTTCCATACTGCATTACTCAACAAATGCTGGCTGCAGAGCACACATGAAATAAAAACCTCTAAGCTTCCCCACTTAGTAACCATGGGACTGCAAGGTAAAATAACCAACTGTCCAATCAGAATACTTCAGGTGGTAGGGCTTGCATGTTGCTGGTGGGAGAACTGAACAATTAAGTGACTTTCCTTCAAATGTATGGTTAAAAGCAAAATAGAAAGTTCAATTTAGGTTCTCTGCTTATTGAATCACACTGTTTTCTTTAAATTCTATGAAAACATTTCAAAAAAACTAAATGTGATATACATCAATTCTTGTATACAGTAACAGAATGAATCACTTTTCTTGTGTATTTTAAAAGCATGAAACCCTTCTTTTTCTAGAAATGCATGCTGAAGAAGTCTGGAAACATATGGGACTTCTCCATAACCTGTATGTGGAGAAAAAATATCTAACTGACAATGATAGCTGCCAATAGAAATTACATATAAAGCACCAACACAGCAGTTTTCCCACTCACTATCTTCCACTAGTTCTGTGACAATAGATGAGACTGCTACTTAGTGGAACAAAACAGGTAGGCTGGGTTTTTGTCAGTTCGTTTTACGAACTGCATCTATTTCACTGACTATCATTTTATCTTCAATATCACCCAGAGAACAGGGGCAATTAAAGCATAGAGGGTCCAGGCAGGTAAAATGGCCCAGAGAGCACTCTGGCAAATGAGAGGGCATGCATCATGGTGGAAGTGAATAGCTGCTACTTAGCTCCAGCAAGTTGAATGCAGGAGATTGGTCAGAATGGTGCGAGAAATTATAGAAAATGTGAACCTTCTTGGAAGCCCAGAAGGTTTTGCAAAAGGCTTGGAAGAAGTTATGGCTGACGGCAGCCTAATCCTCTTACCTTGAGCTAACAGCAAAAAGGCAGTAACAAGGGAATGTTGAGGAGTTTATCTAAATAGCTTGTTTACTCATGTGATCCTAAGGCCAACCTTTGATCATCCACAAGACTGCTCTCTACTGTGGGGGAGGTGGGTGTTGGCAATGTTAATTAACCTCTAATGGTGTTTTACTTGAGACCTTTGTCACTTAATCTGTACTAAATAAATGCAAACATCACTAGCTTATCATGGCCACTGCTGACTCTGGCAGAGATCCCCTGGCTGCGCTGACTGGCAAGCCTGTGTCAGGGTGCGTTTTTCATCTGTCGCTCGGTTGAGTCTGCCAGTCGGATTTGACAGTTGAAGTCATACAAGAAAATAAATCCTTTGTGGCCAGCTTCTCTAATTTTTAAAGAAGCAGCTAGAAATCCAGGTTTTATATAAAATTTTCCATATTTTAAAATACGTATTCCTAGTTCAATCTTTAAAATGCTATGTTTGCCAAATGAAACAGTTCTCTGGGTCAGATCAGAGAAAAGAGTTGCTGGTTTCCTGTTGAAGGTTGTCCATCGGTAACTGCTGGAATAGTTTAAAACTATAGCTAAGTGTATAAAATGGACATACCACCCTGATGGCAATAGTGAGCCATGGTAGCCATGGCTTTAGCAATTAGGTATAAATCATAAATGTGGGGCAAAAAAAGTTTTTTAAGTTTACTAATATCACCAAAAGAGCAGATAACTCTTCTACAGATGCTTTTTAAAAATCTAAAGTATAGTTTGGAATATTTTTAATCTTTACTACTGTTAATCACTTTCTGTCTTCCATTTACTCCTCTCTTTTCCATCTCCAATCTTTTCTTAGTTTGAGATATTTAAGATCATAAGACTTACACAGAGACAGAATGAGATAATATATATAATGTGCTTAGAACAATACCTAGCACACAGGAAGAATTCAAAACTTGTAAGCATTTTCTATTACCATGAATATTATTTCACTGTCAAAGCCCTCACCAGGCTGGTCAACAGTTTGTGGAAAGGTAGGGTTAACTGTCACAACTTGGCTGTTAACGAAACTTCTGCTTACACAGTGACTTCCCTTCCTGCCCTCTTTAGGAATCTGTGTCTTAAATTATCCCCCATCAATTTCAGTTCCCCTGAGGCAGCCAATAATCTTTTTCACATGAGAACAAAGAAAAAGAAAGAGAGGTCTCTGTAGGGCATTTTGTAACAAGGGAGATAAGGGCCTCCTTCTCTCCTTTTCTTCTAGGAGATAGGGGTACTTTTCCACTTTTTTGTTTCTTTCTAAAATTCACTCTTTTTCTTTCCCAAACTAATTACTCCACTGGATAGGTGGGGCTTGAATTTGTACACCATACTACTTATCTAATAATTTTCTGCTACTTGTAATAACTTAATATATAATCCAGTACAACACAACAGTTATTTTTAAAAGCACATTATCATTCATTGAAAAGAAGGATATTTTCATATATCTAATAAGGGGTTAATATACACAACGTTTAAGGAACTCAATGGCAAGAAAACAAACAGCCTGATTTTAAAATCAGCAAAAAATTTGAAAAGGTATTTCTCAAAAGAAGATATACAATGCCAGGCATGGTGGCTCACGCCTATAATCCCAGCACTTTGGGAGGGTGAGGCGGTCAGATCACCTGAAGTCAGGAGTTTGAGACCAGCCTGGCCAACATGGTGAAAACTCGTCTCAACTAAAAATACAAAAATTAGCTGGACAAGGTGGCATACGCCTGTTATCCCAGGTACTTGGTAGACCGAGGCACGAGAATCACTTGAACTCAGGAGGCGGAGGTTGCAGTGAGCTGAGATGGTGCCACTGCACTCCAGCCAGAATGAAAGAGCAAGACTCTGTCTCATAAAAAAAAGAAAAAAAGACATAGAAAAGGGCCAACCAATATATGAAAAAATGCTCCATCACTAATCATCAGGGAAATGCAAACTAAAACCATGATGAGATATCATTTCACAACTTTTAGAATGGCTATTGCCAAAAAAGACAAAAGATTACAAGTATTGGTGAGGATATGGAAAAAGAAGACCCTTGCATACTATTGGTGGAAATGTAAACTAGTTTGTGGAAAATAGTGTAAAGGCTCCTCAAAAAAATAAAAAATAGAACTACCACATGACCCAGAATTCCCACTACAGGGTATATATTTAAAGGAAATGAAGTTTGTATGTTGAAGAGATATCTACACTCTCATGTTGATTGCAGTGTTATTTACAAAAGCCAAGACATGGAATCAACATGCGTGTCCATCAATGGACAAATAGATAAAGAAAATGTGGTTTATATACAAAATGGAATACTATAGCCTTTAAAAAGGAAAAAAAAATCCTGTCATTTGCTACAATATGGAAGAACCTGGAGAACATTATGTTACATGAAATAAGCCAAACACAGAGAGACAGATGCAGTATGACCTCATTTATGTGAGAAATCTAAAAAAGTCGAACTCGCAGGAACAAACAGTAGAATGGCGGTTATTAGGGGCTGGGGGCGGAGAGGGGTAAAGGATAGGGGAGGATTAGGGAGATGTTGATGAAAGGAGAAAAAATTTCAGTTAGATTTGAGGAGTAAATTCAAGATGATTTACTGTTTAACATAGTGACTATAGTTAATAACCACGTATGGTATCCTTTAAAATTTCTAAAAAAGCAAAGTTTATGTGTTCTCACCACATATAAATGATAAATATAAGGCAATGTATATATTAATTAGCTCAATTTAGTTAACTCCGCAATGTATACATATTTCAAAACGTGTCATATACCATATATATACAATTTCTATTTGCAAATTAACAAATTTTGAAAAGAAGAATATCTGATCCACAGGTTCATTAAATTAGCAAGTAATGAGTTAATATTAAATAAGGAAGAAATGTTATTGAAATTTTGTTGTCATTCTCTCCTGAAGTAGGGGGTTACTGCAGCCATCAGTAAACAAGTCTCAGTGCCTGATTCAGTATTCAGTTATTTGAAATTAAGATTCTGAACTTTCTGCCACAGGCACTACAAGCAAATGCCAAACATAGGGAATGTCAATCAGATGGCAGCACAAGGGAAATGATCCCTCATTCAGGGCTTCACATCAGGTCAACAATTTCCCTGCACTCTCGGGGGCTATGGAAGGGCTCAGCACAATTCCTCCACCTCTTAGGGCTCCTTCCTTAAATTCTGTAATCTGCATCACATCATATTGCAGTGATGTGCTAAGAAACATGCAGACATGAACACCTGAACAGGAGGAAGCTAAACAAAAATAACTTCCATTGTACATAGAAAAAATAACTTCTACTATATTTTTTACAGAAGTCTATTCTGTCTTCTCTCCTGCTTTAAAAATAAAATAACCATTTTCCAAGCCAATCAAATGCATTTATGGTATTTTTTAAATTAGAATTTGAATTATATTAAAAAAACAGAATCCAAGGCTTTTCAATCCCCGTATTAGACACAGTGCCTACTGGCATCTGCAAGTTGTGATGCTGTCTAGTTTAACACTTCAACTCAAGGGGAATATTTACTTCAGTGTAGTAGAAAACCAAGTATCAGTTCTACAGAACTAGTTCAGTAGAATCAAAGAGGTATACCTGCAGGTTTTCTATTTCTTCTTTGTGCTCCCTCTTCAAGTGTAAAATAGCAGCTTGGTATTCTGTAAAATCAAAAAAGAAGCCAGTTATAAAGAAGTACAAAAGTAGGCACAAAATGTATCTAATGGTCCTCTTCAAAATAAATTAAAATAAATGCCACAATTTGACATTAACCTGACAAGAGATGTTAAAAATTGCTGAAAGATATGAAAAATAGTTAAGGATAAAAGGTAAATTCCTTCCTTTTAGCAAATCTTGAATTACAAAAAGTCACAAATTAAGTAGATAGGGTAGGGTTAAAAAAAAAAAAAAGGATGATGAGTATGTTCTAGATTAACACTGGGTCAGGTGTTATCTTTAAGGAGTTGGAAGTTAAGGCCCCACAGAGGACAAATACAGATGTGTTAAGAGCAGAAAGGGCAGGAAACAAAAGAAAACTTTGTATGTGAGATCAGAATACTCTATTTTTAACTCTGTTTGAAAAAAAGAAAAAAAAATCTCCATTTGAATGCAAGGCTAAGTAAGCACCCAGGGCTGATTTTAATCTTTATCTCAGAAAGTCAATACTCTCTGTCATTTGGATGAGAGATTCTTGGGTGAATTGAGGCTGAAAGGACAAAACTAAATTTCTGGTCCAATTTTAATGTGAGTCTAATAATGTTTATTTCAACAATAAGTCCCAAGTGTACACAAAAACTCCAGCCAACCACTAAAACTACCATTCCACTGGCTAAGCATGAAGCTGTCAAGACAACTTTATTTCCAGCATAAATGCTAAGTGTGTGGGGTCATGGACTATACCAGCTGCAGAGAACCACAAGGCAAAATGCTATGAGCACACATTTTTGTGAGATAAGCCAATTTTTTACTAATGTGTCTGGGGTCATGAGTATGAGTAAGAAAGAAGTAGTTTGACTTCTTTTAAATATGTGTGAAAGCCAGGCTATTTCTCCAAGTAGATTTCCTAAATCAGGCACGAAAGTTTGGATTTTAATTAAAAAATGGATGAAGGAAATCACTGGCAAAGCCATGCCAGAAGAGAAGTGTTGCTGCTGATAATGATGGCTATAGACCACTACTGTTGTGAGGAAGGTGCTCCACTGAGCTGTGAATCCATCTGAAAGTTCTGTGGGTTCTAAATCCAAACCATACCTTGAATGGTTTGGTAATGACTACTTGTCACTAACCCCATCAGCACAACGATAATCCAAGCTACCACCCTCTCTCTGCTAGACTAAAGCAGTGTACTTCTGGTAGGGTACCTGCTTCTACTCTTAACACCACTGTAATTGATTCTCATCAAAGCTGACTGAGTTATCTACATAGACGTGAACCAGACCATCTCATCCCTGGCTTTTCGTGCAATTCGAGTGAAACCAGAGCTCTCTGTTGTAGCCCATAAAAACCTCCATGTTCTGGTTCCTACATCCCTTTCCCTATCATTTCATACCACTCCTTCCCCTTGTTCATCATACTCCAGGTACACCGGCTTTCTTGCCATTCCTTGAACTTTTCTACCTCAAAATCTTTGCTAATATTAAAAACAATAGGAATGACTACTTACATCAGGCATTATTCTAAGTACTTTGTATTTATCAACTCATTTCATCCTCACAATAACCCTATGATGTAGGTACTGTTATTATCTTTATTACTGATGAAGACACTAATGCATAGAGACATTAAATAGCTTGATCAAGGAAGTAGAATAATTTTCAGAGCCAGAAAACATCTTAATTAGGGTGAATGCAAAACAAATGATGGTATATCCATATAGTGAAATACTACTCAACAATAAAGAGGAATATATGCATCAACGTGGAGGAATCTTTTTCTTTTCTTGAGATGAGTTTCTTTTTTTTTTTTTTTTTTTTTTTTTTGAGACGGAGTCTTGCTCTGCTGTCAGGCTGGAGTGCAGTGGCGCAATCTTGGCTCACTGCAACCTCCACTTCCCAGGTTCAAGCAATTCTCCTGCCTCAGCCTCCCAAGTAGCTCGGATTACAGGTGGCCTACCACCAGGCCTGGCTAACTGCTGTATTTTTAGTAGAGACAGGGTTTCACCATGTTGGTCAGGCTGGTTTTGAACTCTTGACCTCAGGTGATCAATCCCCCTCAGCCTCTCAAAGTGCCTGGCCAACGCGGAGGAATCTTAAAGGCATTACGCAGAGTGAAAGAAGTTAGTCTCAGAAAGCCAACCACTGTACAATAGCAATTATATTACATCTGGAAAAGACAAAACTAGAGGGATGAAGAACACATCAGAGTAGTAGTTGCTACAGGTTAGAGATGGGCGTTCAGGGAGGGGGTTGACTACAAAGTGGCAGCAAGCAAAGGAATTTTAGGGATAATGATATTAGATATTGTTCTCTATCCTGATTATGGAGGTTGTTACATGAATCCATATATGTTGAGGGCTAAAATTCAAGAACAGTACACCAAAAAAAGTATGTTAATTTGTTTTAAATCTGACGCCAAATATTACACTGGTAAATGTTTTTCGTATGAGATTCAGCATTACACAAGGATATCTGCTACCATCGTTTACATTTATCATTTTTCTAGGGCTACCAGCAGATGTAATAGGATAGGAAAAAAGACTAACAAGATGGAGAGTCTAGAAAGATACCATTAATTTATGGTCACTTTATTTATGACAGAAGTAGTATTGAAGATCATTACTTAAAGAATGATCTTTTCAATAAGTATTGGCTGGGAAAAAAATAATATCTGTCTATTTCTTATGGAAAAAGACAAAACTGGATCCTAACCTTATAGTATACAATAATCTATTTGAAGTCATGTAAGTGCTAAACTATAAAAAGCAAAATTATAAATATTTTATTGGATAATATAGCATAATATTTTATAACATCAGGATAGAAAAAGGATTTTTTAATATTCACAAAGCAATATATATAAAGAAAAAAACTTGATAAATTTGACTACATTAAAATTAAGAACTTCTTTTTCTTAAAATATACAATAGAGAAACAGATTGACAATAGATCAATCTGTTATCAATAGAGATAATATTCCCCACAGAGTAGGAGAATATACTTGCAACATAATCCACAAATATCTAGTATAAATATATAAATAAATCCTATAAAACTATAGAAAATTAAGCCTATGTGAAAAATGGGCAAAAAACATCAACAGGCACTCTAAAAAGATAATATACAAATAACAACTATGTTAAAAGGTGCTCCTTCGTACTAATCAGGAATACTTTAGGTCTGACAACAGGGCATTGGTGAAGATGGGGAATAATGGAAACTTTCATACACTTACAGTAGGAGTTCAAATTGGTACAATCACTATGAACAATTATATTTTCTAATAAAGTTGAAGATATTCCTGCTTCCTTAACCAACAATCCTAACCTTAGGCATGTATAAATGACAAAACTATGAATAAAAGCAAGCTTTCTTCCAGTGGACGGCACAAAAGGAAGCACCGTTTCTCTTCCCACTGCCGTCATGTCTCAGCCAGAGTCCTTCAAAGAGTCCGAACAGCTGTGGAAGCTTCTCATCAGAGGGCTGAGCTTTGAAACCACCGATAAGAGGCTGGGGAGACATTTTGTGCAATGGGGAATGCTGAAGAACTGTGTAGTAATGAGAGATCCAAACACCAAGGGCTCCAGGGGCTTTAGGTTGTCACCTATGCCACTGTGGAGGAGGCAGATGCAGCCTTGAATGCAAGGTCACACAAGGTGGATGGAAGACTAGCGGAACCAAAGAGAGCTGTCTCAAGAGAAGATTCTCAAAGACCAGGTGCCCACTCAACCGTGAAAAAGATATTTGATGGTAGCATTAAAGAAGACACTGAAGAACATCACCTAAGATTTTGAACAGTATAGAAAAACTGAAGTGACGGAAATCATGACTGATCAGGGCAGTGGCAAGAAAAGGGACTTTGCCTTTGTAGCCTTTGACAACCATGACTCTGTGGATAAGACTGTCATTCAGAATTACCATACTGTAAATGACCACAACTGTGAAGGTAGGAAAGCCCTGTCAAAGCAAGGGATAGCTAGTGCTTCATCCAGCCAAAAGAGGTCAAGGTGGTTCTGGAAACTTTCATGGTAGCCATAAAGGTGGTTTTGGTGGGAATGACACCTTTGGTTGTGGAGGAAACTTCAGCAGTCACAGCGACTTTAGTGGCAGCTGTGGTGGTGGAGGATATGGTAGCAGTGGGGATAGCTATAATGAATTTGGTAATGATGGAAGCAATTTTAGAGGTGGTAGAAGCTACAATGATTTTGGCAATTAAAACTATCAGTCTTCAAATTTTTGATCCATGAAGGGAAAAAACTTTGGAGGCAAAAGCTCTGGCCCCTATGACGGCCCTTATGATATTGGAAGCCAATAGCTCGCCAAACCACAAAACCAAGGAGGCTATAGGGGTAGCACTAACTACGGCACTGGGAGAAGATCTTAATTACTGCCAGGAAACAAAGCCGAGCAGGAGCGTAGAGCCAGAGAAGTGACAGGGAAGCTATAGGTAGGTTGCAACAGATTTGTGAACTCAATGAAGCACAGTAGTGGCAGGGCCTAGCTGCTACAAAGAAGACATGCTTTATACAATACTCCTGTGTATGGGCAAAAGACTTAAGGACTGTATTTGTGATTAGCTGTATAACAGGTTATTTTAATTTCTGTAGTATAAAGCAGTCCAACAAAGGGTTTTAGTGGGGGTTTCTTGCACGCATGCTGTCAATTGCAAAATGTAATAGTCTGATCATGAAGAGGAATAAATGTGTCTTTTATTTCAAAAAAGAAAGAAAAGCAAGTAATAATATTAACAAAAGTCAGAAGAATGGTGGTTTCCAGGAGAAATTTGTGGTTGAGCAAGGAGGTATTATATAGGTATTAAATGAAAAATAATTCTTTAAATTGGAAATGTTTTATGAAATTTTCTTTATGCATATCTAACATTAAAATAAAAAATGCTTCTCTTTTGAAAATTGGTTGTTAGTTTTTCTCAAATATCAATATAGGCAAAAGAGAATATGTGGATTCATAAAATAAGAAGCACGAAGTGATTTAGTAAGTTTGAATCTTGTGTAAATGTTGAGTCCTAGCCCAGGTCTTGATAAATATCTAAACTCTAACCAATTCCAAGCTTCTACAAAGTGTCAAAGGAAGAGTAGTTAAACCAAGCTCCTTGTGAAATTGATGTCCTTTGAGAATAGCATCTACATTCTAAATAGAAATTACACAGACTATGTTTTGAAATGATTCATTCTGTGTAAACTGTACCTATATGGGTGTGACAGATATTGTTATGACTAATTCATTAACCAATCAATGAAGGAAACTCCTGTAAAGCTAACACCTAGGAAAGCATGATTCATCTCCTCCTTAAACAAATATTTTTACCAAGAGTCCCAGTGTGACGGGTGGCAGGAAAACACACTCCCATCCCAACAAAGATGACAGAGTCCCTGGGCAGCATGTAGAAGGAGGAAGCTAATGCCTTTACTACTGGCATTGGTGAACGCTCACTTTGAGAGTTCACAAGGGAGGAGTAAAAGAATATAAAGGTTATAGAATAATGTTCATGAGTCAAAGCTTAGTTAGTGGTTTCGAAATGTGCCCTGCTAGTGGCAGCCCCTAACCTGAAACGCTTCCTGGGGCTTGCAAATACCTTAGAGTGTTTGAGGATGGGAGGCACAGGTGTCAACTCAAGACCAAGGATGTGTGTATTTGTTAAAAAGAGAACTTGACTCTAATATTGGTATTCAGTACCTCTGTGACCTTATAAATGTGTGAAAAGGAGGAACACAGATTTTAAACATCAGGGCTTGAAAAGGGCACACTCATTTGAAGTCACATTAGCCCCTAATGGAATAAATGAATTTAAATAATCTAGCCCACATAAAACAAGCCTAAAGAACGTCTTTTTTTTTTTTAAACAATAATACAGTCCATGAAAGACAGAGAAAGGAGTAAGGCTCCTAAATGGCAGGATTCGACATTTTGGAGGAAAAAATAAAAGAACTTTCTCTGCAGAAATAAAGGTCTTTGAAGTCTAGTATTTGGGATAATTGGTTCCTTTCCTTTATGTTGCACAAAGCTTCCTGTTTGATCAGTTCACAGTAACAAGACATCCTTTCTGCCAGATGTCATTACAAGGTTTGTGCCCTCCAATTTGTGAAGAGCAGAATTAAAGAAGATTTCACAAACACAGAAGGCATGTAGTAACCATTGCTGTAGTCCATCACTTATTAAACGAGCTTATCTAACTGTATGTGGGTACAGGTAACATTATTGAGAGTTATTTTTCAGGAACAGTTCTAAGCACTTTATGCAGATTAACTCCTGCTATCCTCACATCAAATTTACAAGGTAGATCCTATCATATCAAGACTTATTTTCAGATGAGAAAACTCCTCAGGTTGAACAACTTTCCTAAAACCACACGCTAGTCAGTGCCAATAATATCATTCAGATCCAAAGAACCTGTGCTGGCTCTGCAGTGTTTGTTTGTTCCCTTGTTTTTGTTACTGTTCTTGTGGTTGCATAAGCAGCAGATGCAAACAAAGCTCAAAACCTCTATAAACTGAAAAGTTGCTTGCTTCACCCCATTACTAGAATCACTTGTAAACTTGAGAAAACTTTTTTCATAACTCTTTAAAAGGATAACGCTGATTTATAATCACAGGGAAGTTTGACAAGCCAGGGATCAGAGTGAACGCTATGAATTTCAGTGGCTGGTATCAACAAGCTCTGTAATTATAATTAGTCTGTCTTTTCTAAAGGAACTTTGGGGCCTGTAGTCACCAGTTGGTTGATAAATCTGACTTTCATTTATGCTGCTTCTTACATATATATCCTAGCCTCTCTCCATCACACATGCATATGACATGGGCAAAACTGGATTATGTACAGTTATGGAATTAGAAACTTTCTTATTTCTCAAATGAGTGGGAAACGTGGATCTATTCCTGCCCACGGATCCTGATTTGTCCAGCCTATGCCTCTCATTGGCCTTTACCCACTACCTCACATTCTTATATTTTCAAGTACATGTGTGACTTAAAGGAAAAAAACACCCTTCCTCTGAATTATGCTTGGGTAATAATCAAACCCTTCCTCTGAATTATACTTGGACAATACTCAATCAGTGCTTCCAAAGCTTAGCACACACACCAGCAAGGTCACTGTCTGTAGATACCTGAACTTTTTATTTTGACAGTTGAATATTTTAATGTGCATTAGGAAAAAATATCAAACTAGCACATAAAACCCATGATTTCACTCATAATGCTTTCAGATAGTGCTGATCGGAGTCTGGTCCCTGGACCAGGAGCATCAGTGTCACCTGGAGAAATCTTAGAAATGCAAATTCTTTCCTCTACTGTAGATCTATTAACTCACAATCTCTAAGGATGCTTTACTAAGCCTACCAAGTGATTATGATGCGTATCAAATTTGAGAACCATTGTTTTAATAAGGTTTATTTAAGCTAAAAAAGTAAATTGATTAAAATAACAAATTTAATAGTTAAAGTAGTATAATATATATCAAATTTCAAGAAGCTGGTGCATAAAGGATAACATTTGAAAAAATGTGGTAATTACTGACAGATAAATACAAATTCAAACTCACTCATTTGTGAGTGAATGCACAAAGCTTCTCCAACCACTTCCAACATTGACAAAAATGGTAACAGTTCACGTAAGGCAGAGTCACAAGTAATTTACTCCAAATCTAAGAATAAAATCAAACTAAGCTCTCATATTTAATAAGCTTATGAAAGCAAAGTGTGCATCCTGGTCTTGGTACGTTGGAAGTCCTCTGTTCCTCTCCAGATACTTATAAACAACGCAGTCCTTAGTAACTGTGCAGTCTGAAAAAAGCATAACCAGTTTTGTATCTGCCAGAAGCAGTGGAGGTGCATTCAAAGGCAGTGAAGGAAAGAGAAAAAAGTCAACAGCTGCCAGCAGAGCTTTTTAACTGGGTGTCTCAAGCTAGCAGCTGGTGAGAGACCATTACCTGTAATGTTGATACAACATCTTTTGTCAGTGGGTCTTCAACAATCACACCTATGGTAGCAAAAGTACAATAAGAAGTCTATCTCTATTGTTTGATGATTGACTGCTGACAGTTTTTAAGCCTCACCATTCCTCTTTCCCTGTGCCCCACACATCTGGGCAATCTGATAGGAAAAGCTTTGACATAGGAGATTTGAACCACATAGCTACTGCCCATAAGCAAGAACGCTCAGCCCAGTACTACCTGCTGAATGTCATAAAAACCCCAAGCAAGTTTTCTTCATTTTCTCTCACAAGTCATTTTTGGACCAGCTTAAGAGGCCTGTCTTGCTTTCCCCGGAGGTCTCATTATGTGAGTAATAAACTTTTTCATGCTCTCATGTGTGTGCAAACACATATGCATGTGTGGTCATCAATATTAGCCAAGTGTGGTGGTGCATGACTCTAATCCCAGCTACTCGGGAGGCTGAAGCAGGATAATTGCTTAAACCTGGGAGGCGGAGGTTGTGGTGAGCCAAGATCATGCCATTGCACTCCAGCCTGGGCAACAAGAGCAAACCTCCATCTCAGAAAAAAACAAAAATTGGTATCTGAATCAAATTTTGGGTAGGCAGGGTTCATCCTGCCTCTTCAAAAAGGATGAGGCCATGTAGAAGTTATGTGAATTATCAATAAGCCTACTATGTTGATCAATAATGTACAGAAAGGAGGTTAGTTTCTATATCAGAAAAATCTAATATTGGACAATAGCTGGGAGAAATCCCATTAATGTAGAAGTTATAACTCTCAACCTCTTTTCAACACATAAAAGTTTTTTAGAGAGAAATATAAAAATGCCGATATTAAAAGATGGGGGAAAACTTCCAATTCTCCAAGCTCACTAGTTTCTTACCACTATAGTTTGAATGTTTGTGTCCTACTAAGATTTGCCGGGTGCCATGGCTCATGCCTGTAATCTCAGTTCTTTGGGAGGCCTAGGCAGGTGAATCACCTGAGGTCAGGAGTTCAAGACCAGCCTGGCCAACATGGTGAAACTTGTCTCTACTACAAATACAAAAATTAGCTGGGTGTGGTAGCTCACACCTGTAATTCCAGCTACTTGGGAGGCAGAGGTAGGAGAACTGCTTGAACCCAGGAGGTGGGAGATGCAGTGAGCTGAGATCGTACCACTGCACTCTAGCCTGGGAGACAGAGTGAGACTCCATCTCAAAAAAAAAAAAAAAATTTATATGTCAAAATCCTACCCCCTAAGGTGATGGTATTAGGAAATGGGGACTTAGGGAGGTTATTAGGTACCTTGTCCTATGCACTCTTCATCTGTATCCTTTGTACTATGCTTTCTGATAAACCAGTAAACGTGTTTCCCTGAGCTCTCTGAGCAACTCTAGCAAATTAACCAAACCCAAAGAGGTAGGGTTGTGAGATCCCCAACTTGAAGGCAGAGCCCTCGTGCCTCAGATTAGTGCCTGTGATACTGTAAAATATATATTTGGTCCTTGATCCTGTTTCCTGACAATTTCTAAAATCCTTATACTCTCCAAAGTGATGTCTTTTTTTTTAATGTTAATGATTGACCGATAACTGGCAGCTTTTAGGTAGCTTCAGGATGGGGGCTGGTCACCTGAAAGACCAAGTCATGATTAGAGGGTTGGCACTTTCAGTCCCACCCCCCAATCTGTAAGGAGGGCAGAGATGCTGAAGGTTGAGTTGCTCACCAATATCCAATGATCTCATCATCCATGCGTACATAATAGAGCTTCCATGAAAACCCAAGCGGACTGGGTTCAGAAACCCGGACTGCTGAACACAAAATGGTTCCTGGAGGGTAGTGCACCCAGGAAGAAATGGAAGCTCTATGCCCCTCCTGCCATACCTTGTCCTATGCATCTCTTCATCTGTATCCTTTGTACTATGCTAATAAACCAGCAAATGTGTTTCCCTGAGCTCTATGAGCAACTATAGCAAATTAACCTAACCCAAAGAGGCAGGGTTGTAAGAACCCCAACTTGGTCAGTCAGAAGTTCTGGAAGCTCAGACGTATCACTGACATCTGAAAGGGAGGCAGTCTTGGGGGACTGAGTCCTCAACTTGTGGGATCTAACACTATCGCCAGGTAAACAGTGTCACCATTGAACTGGGGAACACCCAGCTGCTACTGTCCACTACAGAACTGACTGCTTGCTTGGGAAAGCCACCCACCCACCCCACCAGAATTGATCACTATAAGACTCACTATGCGGCCAGGCGAAGTGGCTTGTGCCTGTAATCCCAGCACTTTGGGAGGCTGAGGTGGCTGGATCACCCAAGATCAGGAGCTTCAGACTAGCCTGACCAACATGGTGAAACCCCGTCTCTACTA
Source organism: Cacajao melanocephalus (assembly GCA_963573385.1). NCBI lineage: Eukaryota > Metazoa > Chordata > Mammalia > Primates > Pitheciidae > Cacajao > Cacajao melanocephalus. The sequence continues at coordinate 79,873 of CAUYLG010046707.1, read as the reverse complement.
AAATACAAAAATTAGCCAGGTGTGGTGGCAGGCGCCTGTAATCCCAGCTACTTGGGAGGCTGAGGGTGGAGAATCACTTGAACCCAGGAAGTGGCGGTTGCAGTAAGCTGAGGTTGTTCCAGTGCATTCCAGCCTGGGAGACAAGAGCGAAACTCCATTTCAAAAAAAACAAAAAACAAAAAACAAAACCAAGACTTACTATGCTTAGTGGCCTCTTTGATGGATGTGCTCAGTGTCTTTGTAAGCCAGGCACTGAACTAAGCATTGTGCATATAAAACGAAATAACATGCATTTCCAACCTTAAAAGGCTTTCAGGGTGTGCATCTTTGAAGTGTCTATGAGCTTTCAGCATTTATATTCCAGTATTAACCCTTTAAACCTTTGTTTTCTTAAAATACTTTACTGTATTTCATTTGATCATATTATATGTTGATGTGAATGACTGGAATTTTCTTCAGCAAATATTCATCTGCTTTTACCTCCCCGTTTTGGGGCAGTGTAGAATGCTTCCAATGGCTTTAGGCTTGGCCATATGACTTGTTTTGGCTAGCAGAATATAAGCTGAAGTGACATAAAGAGGGATTTAAATTTAATTGCATAGTTTGACTTGTCTCCAGTGCTTCTGCTATTTCATATAAGAAAAACATATCCTGAGTAGCTACTACTCACTCAGCCTGGGTCCCAGAGTAAGATATATGGTGCAGTCTTAAACCCTAGCCACAGTCAGCAGTCAAGAACAGCCTGAAAAAGCTCAAACCAGCCTAGCTGAACCACAATTGACCTTTACACCTATGCTAACAAATACTTGTGCTTGAAAGCTGCTGAATTTTAGCATGGTTTGTTACACAGCATTATTAAAGCAATAGCTGAAAGCAATAGTTTTCAGTCAAGTTAACTATTTAGAGACTCACAGCATTTTGGAAGCTTCAAACAACTGAGGTGGAGTCTCACCAACTTTTCTCTCTACACACACACACACACACACACACACACACGAGTTTAAGAGAAGAGGATAAAATGAGAGAAGTGAATATGCTTATATTGTTTAATACTCAAAAAATTAGCTCAGGACAGCAACTGAGACTTTATGTTCTAGGATGATGATATAAAATAGGTACAAAGGTCAGGAAATTCATAGCTATGTCTCTGACTTTTACCTGTATTGAAAAGGTAAGAATTAAAGGCCTGGGACCGTTTGATGGACACCTTACCATAGAGAAAACTGTAATTAAATCAAATTCTAGCTGCCAATCCTGGGATAACCTGCTTTCTACCTTGTCCTTTTCTCTTACCCTTATTTTCTGTTCTGTCATAATGGAGATGCTAGGCAGTTTAGAATTCCATGAGTACATGATCCCTAAAACCTATAATCTACTTTCTACTTATGTGGTTTAAAAAAAAAAACATAGTCAACAACAGTTAGATAATGGTCAAGAAACAAATCTAGAAAAGGCACACATTTAACTAGAATAAAATTTCACCTACAATTGAAAGTAACCAACTCCTGTCACTAGGTGGCAGTCACAATAAAGTCATCCCATGGCAGGGGTGGGAGGGATTGGTTCCAGGACCGGAGGATGCTAAAATCCATGGATGCTCAACTCCTTACATATAAAATGGTGTAGCATTTGCATATAACCTATGCACATCCTCCCATATACTTTAAATCACCTCTAGATTACTTATAAAATAAATATCAAATACAATGTAAATGCTATGTAAATACTTATGTTCTTTTTTTAAAATTTGTATGATGTTTTGGTATTTTTTTCCCCAAATGTTTCCAATCTGAGGCTAGCTGGATTTGCAAATGCAGAATCCAAGAATACAGACGGCCAATTGTACTTCATATTTAAACTCTAAATTTGCTACCAAGTGTCACAGCAAGGCTTGAAGGATTTGGTATGGAGGGGATGCTGGGCAGAGACAAGGATGAGCCAAACTGTGAAACAACCACTTCTCCTTGATTTGAAAAGTGGACTAGCATGGACATGTTAACTAGCTGAGAAATATCAGAACAAATAAGGGGTATTTCCAATCTGATGTTACTAAAAAAGTTAAAAGTGTCCCAATAGATCTCCAGTTGTTAAAGGTTCACATTGTTTAGCTCCCTCCTAAGCCTATGTAACAATGAAAATTATAACATAAAGCAAGTGAGTTAAAAGACACAGGCAAGAACCAAAGCAGAATTACATCTTTGAGAAGCAGAAATGGGACAAACCAGTAAGTGGCACTTCAGGCCTGAAGCTCTGGCCTGCTGTGCCCCAGTTCCTGTGACAGGCAGGGCAGGCAGGACATCCTGGAGTCAAGTTACTGCGGAGTACCAGGGGCTGACAGCGCTAACGTGGGGCAGGAAGTCAGGGCCAGGCTTGCTGCTTAGAAAAAGGGACTGAGATGCAGCTGTAGTTCCCAGATGGGAAAGGGAAGCTGGAAGAGGTTGTCAACTGCTGCCTGGGAGCCTAAACAGTAGGACAGACACAGCCTGGGCACAGTGGCTCAGGCCTGTAATCCCAGTGTTTCAGGAGGGAGAAGATGGGAGGATCTCTTGAGGCCAGAAGTTCCATGTGGAAGTGAGCTATGATTGCACCACTGTACTCCAGCCTGAGTGACAGAACAAGACCCGGTCTCAAAAACAAACAAACAAACAAAAACACCCCCCAAACCTCAAATCAAACAAGAAAAACCCCCAAACCTCAAACCTCAAATCCATCTGTTCCTGTCACCAGCTGACTAAATCTGCAACATCCACATATCACCTCAGGCTCGGAAACCCTATACACTATTATAATAGCAACTTAGTCTGCAGGAGTCTTACCAGGTAAGACAACTGTAAAACAAATATGGGTAAAGGGAGTGGAGAGGGAAACTTTAAAAAAAAATCACCCTATAGATCATGAGACTTCAAACTTTTAAAACATATGAAGAAATCTAAGCATCAAGATAAGCGACACATCAACTGAAACATAATATTGCCCAATGCAAATTTAAATATTAAACACATGAAAATATTTTAGTAATGTTTAGAATCCTTACCAAAATAAAGGCAAGAATAACAACCATCATAAACAGTGACAGTAACAACACACTAAAAGATAAGGAACAATAGTAGGTGACTGTAAAATTCTGAAACACTAGAAACAAAATGCTGAACAGCCATTGAAATAAAAGATGGAAAAGCTGAATAAACTCAGGTACAGTCAAGGAAGGACTTTGTGAGTAAAAGATACTGGATAATTAACTGAGAATGCAGCATGGTACAAAACAGAAAAATGAAGAAACCCTGGCGTTGACATAGCAACAGCAAAACAGACCACAAAATAGAGTACAAAAGAAAGCACATAAATAAAGACAAGCACCATATGGAAACATAATATGTGATTTGAGGTTGCATTGAAATTTGTGGGGGAGGTATAGACTATTTTTTAAAGCCACATCTAAGAAAATATTCAGACTTCAAAACTATACACAAGAATCACTTCTAGTGATTCAGCTATATTAAAATGTACCAGAATTGTGTCTATTGAAGATGGCAGGAGAAACTGATAAGCCACATAAATGGGGAAGATATTTGCAAAGTGTATAACCAATAAAATGTTAGCACCCAGAATAAAAAAGTCCTAGAAATAAATAAAAAGAAAAGCAACCATTAGAAAAATGAACAAAAGGACAGTTAAATTTATGGAAGATAAACTTCAAATGGCCAATAAACATATAAACATACAAAAGGACACACTCTCTTGTCCTCAGGACAGTGCAAATCAAAACTACAGGGGGATACTATCTCACACCTATAAGATTTAAAAATATTAATTAGTCTGCTAATATTAACTGCTGCTGAGAATGCCTTAGAATTCCACACAATGTTGATGGGAGCATTAATTGCAATAATCACTTTAGAGAGCACTGTGACAATACCTGTAATATTTAAAAGTGCACATATGTAAAATCAGAAATTCTACTCTAATGCTGATCCTCTAGTGAAGCATTTACGAAAGAACACAAATATTAAAAAGAACACTATGGAACCATTGTTTCCAACAGTGAAAATAGGAATAAACTTAAATTTCCATCACCAGCAGTACAGACAAGCAAATATTAAGACGTGCATTCACTTAGAATGATACTATGCAGACAATGAAATAGAGCTAGCTATACATATGAACACAGATAAATCTAAAAATTTTATTTTGAGGGAGAAAGCTGCCATTTTGTATTCTCGTAAAACACATACAAATCATGTTATCCATTGTTTTGATTTTATACATTATTGGTATAAATATAAAACATGGGATTCATAACAATTTTACCCAAGGGGATGGGGGAGGGCATATAAAGGCTTCAAATATATTTGTAATGTTTTAATTCCTAATTTAGGTAGTGAGTATAATCATGAAGTTGAATACAACTAACATCATACACTTAACATATATGAACTAAAAGAAGCTGAGAGAAATGTAGTAACAAAATTAATCAATAAAATGATATGAGATACCCCTCTATCAGAAATTGATAGATCAATAAAATAAAAGCATAATGGCTGACAAAATTAACAATCTTGATTGTATATACCCCAGAACCAACATAGCAACATGTATCTTTTTCAGTAACATGTATTTTCAAAATATATCATTGATATATTTTCAAAAAATTGATTCACAAAGAAAACCTTTAAAAAATTTTCAAATACTGCCACACAGACTATGCAATAGTAATGCTTTCTATAATGATATTAAATCAAAATCCACAAGAAAAGGATAAACTAAAAACAATTAAAAGAAACATTAAAAACCCAGAATTAGCAAATATAATTCAGCTATTTGTGCAAACCAAACAACCAAACATGCAATCGCGTAGGATTTGTTCTAAGAATGTAGGAACAATGTATTATCTGAAAATTTATCAATCGTATCTGCCACATTAATACACTAATGGAGAAAACCTCTTGTATCCCCAAATCTCAAAAAGATACAGAATGACATAGACAAAGCTCCACATCATTTTTTGATTTTAAAAAGAAAAAAAATCCTCTTAGCTAAGTTAGAATAGAAGAGAATCAGATTCAGAATATCTATCAAGAACTTCCAACAAACTTAAAAGTAATGGGAAAACCTCAGGAGGCACGATTAAAAATGCACACCATTACCCACATTTTCCTACATTAAACTAGAGGCGTGAGATAATGCGCTAAGAAAAGAGATGTAAGAATTGGAAAAGAAGAGATAAAACTGATAATGTTTACAATGATATGACTGTCAAAACTTACACCATGACAGCATTTGAATGGGGTTAAAAAAACCCATGCTATATCTTGCTTAGGAATACACACACACACATACACACACTCCCACAGAGGTTGATTGTAAACAGCACCCCATGGAGTTCTGCATGGTGGTAACCACACACAAATGCTGGGAGAGTTAACCATCTCTGCAGAAAGAGGCAGAGAAACTGAATAAAGAGAGGTAACAAAAGGGGCCTCAACACTGGCTTTAAAAATCTAAAGAAAATATGATAAAATGTTGAAGTGTAGATGGTTAATATATAAATGCTAACTCTACTTTTCTCTATGTGTTTGAAATTATTCAAGATTCTTCTTTATAAACAATAGAGGGTATGTCCCATTTTCTCTCTCTCTCTCTCTCTCTCTCTCACACACACACACACACACACACACACACACACACTTTTCTGTTTATGAGACTAAGTTTAGCCTTACAGTCAGTGAGGAAAAAATAGCCTACCTCAAACAGAATACATACTCAAACAGTATTACAAAGTACTTGTAAGAAAAAGCACATTCCTCAAATAATACATATATGATTTTATATAATTATTATATAATGCATATATATAAGCATTAGTTGGCTTGACTGAAAATGGTAGGAGAATCTCTGTCTTTAGCTTGTGCTTTGACTCAATAATTGACAGAACCCTTTATTTAAAGCTGACAAAATGAACCTCAGAAGAGAGAGGTGAAGGTCAGTCCCTTGAGAGGCAGGTGAAAGTCAGCCAGATTTAACTTGAAGGAGAGTGGAATTTTCTAGTAAACCAGGCCAGACAAGTACCCAGGAGGCCAGGCTACCTGCCCAGGTTTCTAAGGGAGACAGGACACTTGTGTTTTCCACGTGGTGGAAAAGTACTCCAAAATATAACATATTGCAGCTGTCACTGGGCTTACTGCCTGTAAGAATAAGGTCTTATCTTGTATTGCTTCTACCACTCAAAATTTAAGACCTGAATTTGTGTAGAGTGTGGGGCTGCTGTTTTTAAATCTGCATTTCTCAATTCTAACACTAAAAACAAGAAAACCTATCGGACATTTTTTTTTTTTTTGCAAAAGTTTGGGGTAGAAAGCTAAGCAGAAGCTTCTCAATAGAAATATGGGAAGAGAGAGGGTCACATCAAGGGTTCTCAGCTCAGAAAAAACAGACAGCTCTCTAGTCTACTAGTCCAGAAGTCTAACCTGTACCTCCACAGGGTACCAGGAGGTACGGGCTATACCTATTTTCTATTTCAACTTAGAAAATAAAAGTACAGGATGATCAGTTAAATGTGAACTTCAGAATAACAACAGATAATTTTTTCAGTGTAAGTGTGTCCCATTCAGTATTTGAAATATACTAAGTAATTACTCATTGTTTATCTGAGGTTCACATCTTGTGTTTTATCTGGCCACTCCAGGAATTCTTAAGTATTCTTTGTGGGAACTGTATACAACGGGCCAGGAATTCAAAGAAATTGGAGACTACATATGCACATAGGTAGAAACAGAGCCAACCAGAATCTTGGATAGCCAAAAACACTAGTTCTAGACATTTCAGTTAAACATGCCCTTTTCAAATCGTCTGGGTTTTATTGTTGCTTTATGGTCGTTGTTTTAGTTTTGTTTTTCCCCAAATAATCTGATCTTTCCTGGATAATTGACTTTCTCATAAATGATACGGTGAGAAATGATCTAGTGTTCCAAGTGAATGGGATAAAGAATAAAACACCAAATGAAATGGAGATAACACACACACATGAATATACACAGCACCTGCTGTCCCTTCTTATACAGGGTTAGAAATACCATAGACAAGAGCATACGAAGAGAAGCACACACTGATTCACAGGCAAAATACAGCTGCTGCTCAAAGCCTATATTAACAGGTTTCTGAAAATCAGTCATCCATAGCTCACCAACTGTGATCCCACTACAGTGTTACGAGCACCAAAATCACGAAAGATGAACTGAAGAAACAATCAGCTCACTTGTGAAAGTCAAAACTTCTTCATAAGCCAACCTATTTAATGGCCCCCTCCATAAAGTGGCTTTAAACATTGGCTTTAAACATTATTCCAGTGGCTTTAAATATTGACTACATGTAAGAATCATCTGGGGATGTTAAAAAAATTAGTTATGTCTGAATTCCAGCCCTAGAGATAGACTTGATTGGCATGAGATGCCTATTTGGAACTGGAATTTTTAAAAGCTTTCCAGGTGACTCTGATGGGCATCCAAAACCAAGAACCACCGCATTTGTAAGTTCTCACCAAACAATGATGTCTGCGGAGGGCCAGAAAGTGACATGTGTGGCCAGGTGCAGTGGCTCATGCCTGAAACCCTGGCACTTTGGGACACCGAGGCAGGCAGATCACGAGGTCAGGAGTTCAACACCAGACTGGCCAACATGGTGAAACCCCGTCTCTACTAAAAAATACAAAAATTAGCTGGGCATGGTGGCTCATGCCTGTAATCCCGGCTACTTGGGAGGCTGAGGTAGGAGAATTGATTGAACCAGGACCTGGGAGCCAGAGATTGCAGTGAGCCAAGATTGCGCCACTGCACTCCAGCCTAGGCTACAGAGCGAGATTCCATCTCAAAAAAAAAAAAAGAAAAAAGAAAGTGACATGTGTGTATATATTATAAAAAGTAAGCCCCTACATTTGACTCTGACCTCAAGATCTTCTCTGCTATCCAAGTTGATGAGGCCTCAAAAGTGAACTTTGCAGTGAGCCAAGAGCTAATATAAAGGAACTGGGCTCTTCCTTACCCTGCTGAAGTTCCCCTGAAATTCTAGCAACTAGAAATGATGCTCAAATGTTGGAAAAATATAGAAGGAACCATAGAGAGCAAAAAATAAAAAAGGCAAGATACTTTTGGAAATCCCACTTTTCTGGCAAATCTCAACATAACCTGCAAGATCATTTTTGAAATGCACCATCTGGGCAGCATGTGAAGATACCAGCTCATTTCATATAAATGTTCGGCTTAGTCTGAGCAAAACTTAAGGAGCTGCTGGTCGCATGCCCTATCCACTCTGCAGAGTAGAACCTGGTTGGGAAACACATTCTTCTCCCCCAGAAGCCCCTGTCTGAGGTTCAAGGCAAACTCTTGATTAATACAGAAACAAAATACTTCTTAAGTTTCTTCAAATGTCCCCTCCTTCCTGCTGATATGATGCTAGTCCAAACAATAAGAAGTCATTTTCACTAGTTTGAAAATAGTAAAAGATAAATTTGCCATCACAAAAAGACAAACATCATGTCCTAGTGTCTGTGACAACTAAGAACATTCCTGTTTTACCTAAGAAATGACATTGTCAGAAGTAATCTCTGTTTGCACATTGAAGCTGGTTTGAAGAAACACACACTTAAGTAATACCATAAAAATCACAGAATCTTAAGGACAGAGTCTCAGAGGTCACTTAGACTAATCCCCTTCCTCAAAAGACATATGAAGAAACTATGAAATGAATACCGAAATAAACTGACTCATTTGATTTATAACATAGAGAATCTCAGATCCATATGCAGGTGGAAACACATTTTATGAACACACAAGGAGAAAAGAAATCACATGGCTGTTCAGCAGAGCACAGTTCCCCTGACCTGTCTAATATATTTTCTCCCATACTCTGAAGCCTCTTTATGGCTTTTAAATGAGGTCAAATGCTCAAGGTAAAGGGAGAGAGAGAAAGAACTAGATTTTCTGAGGGAGATGGAAAATACTTGAAATAGCAGCTGTTGAAAGTCGAGTGTAGACTAGGAACACACACTAGAGCTGGAGGATCCATTTCTAACCGGAAACCACAAGTCCACAGTGGCAGAATCTTGACAGTGGTACTGGTTTTCCTCAATAGCTTTTGTAGTCCAGACTAAGGTAGGAGGAGTCAAACGTTTGGATCTCTCGAGGCTAGGGTTTACCAGATGACTGCTCCAGAAGTCAACGGGGTAAAGAAATCAAAGACATCACTGAGAACGTGACACTACAGAATTTCAGTGTCTCATAGAAGGAAGTGAAGACAGCAAGGGCTGACAGATGCAGAAAAAGATGTATGGAGTTAAGCTCCTGAGGAAGAAGGGATTTGTGGTTTGGGAGAACTGTGGGGAAAAGCCAGAATGATAGAAGTTGGTAGGTAGAAACAGGAGTGTTATAATTTATCCTTTCAAAAATAAAACTGTGTTAAGTAAACACAAGAGACAGAATTTAGATGCAGATAGTATTAGTTGACTGAAATGGAAAAGAATACCACCGGAAGTGAAGAGAGGCCAGAGTTTGGAATGGGTTATCCCAGTAGTCATTAAAAGAAAATAGAGACCAGAGACCTGCGAGGTCAAGAGATGACTGTAACTGGAAAAGTTCATCTTGAAAGTCACATAATATATCCCTGAAGTTCCAAAGAACTGAAAAATCACGTGACTCTATGGATCTATGTTCTGACTCATTGAATTTCTGCTTTAAAAGCTTTCACAATACAAGGATAAAGGGCTTGCAATAAATATGCCTTATTGGTTTAATGGGGACATTAGGGTCTGGTTTTAGTCACAAAACCAAATAAATGATAATACTAACATAGCATTTTATGTTGCCAAATCATGTTTTACTGTTTATAAATGCTCTGTTTCTTCATATACAAGACACCACTGATTCTAAGATGCATCTGTATTTACATACCACAAAGAAAGTAAAACTGCTGTCAATTGTAATTGTAAAATACCCACTGTAAAACACATCCTAATTTCAGCTGTAGAAAATGTGCATCATACATTAGATAAAATACATAAACTCAAATGATCCTCATAAAAATTTTATGTGGGAATTATTATTACCATATTTGTGTTACAGGTAAAAAAAAGATCAAGGCACAGACAGCTTAAATGGTTGCCCAGACTTACACAGGTAATAAGAAATACAGTCAGGATTTGAATCCAGGAAGCCTAACTCCAGAATCTATGTAATCTTAATGTCCACAGCATACTATCCAAGCTCAATCAATATCCACTGAAGCGATGAAAAACCATCATAACACACAAACCTAAGCTTTCTATCATCAGAAGGAGTCAGCACTGTGGAGACTGTTTCTGATGTACCTGAGACCATGAACTTCACAGAGTACTTGCAATCCACAGGGTAGATCTGACTCAGACCCAGTCCTCTCCAGAGGAGCAGCCCCGATTAGTGGTTTCCTGAAATATAGCCCTCGTGGCATGACTAGTCAGCACCAATACATCCCCACCTACGGGTTTTTTCCGCTTGGCCATTACTATGCCCATTAAATCTTTAGCAATATGTACTCTTCCTCTTCTTCCAGTTGTCATCATATGCTTCATTTCATGACTCCTGGAGCCACGTTCACAGCTGTCCCTAATAGAGAAGCCATAGCTGAATAAGCAGCCAGATGCATCCAGCCATCAGATGACACAGCCGCAGGCTGCTCCATCCCCTCTGGCTCTTATGGCTGGCAAGCTGGAGGCCAGTCTCATGAAATACACATATTCCCACTCACTGCATTAGTTACTGTGGTAACAGACGTCACAGAAATAGAAAGTCACAGTTGTCATGTTTCTATGTCCTATAAACATATGAACAAATGTTCAACCTTGTTGGTAAACGAAGAAATATTGATAAGACAATATCAATTTTTGTCTACTTGTTTCCAAAATATTTTCACATTTTTATGCCATGAAATTCAATGTTGTCTGAAAATCAATAAATGCAAACATGAAGTGTTACAATCATTAACAACAAAAATAATAATTACTACTGCTAGAACTGTTGGTAGTATTCACAGTTATTATATGTATTCTATGAGCTAGGAATTGTGCTAAGCATTTTACCTGATTTACTTTCTTTAATCCATGGAGGTAGACACCATAGTATTTCATTTGTAGGACACTTATTAGTTAGGAAAGAGAAAAGCAGAGTACCTTTTGGGAGGTCGATTTGGTAGTTGGTATCAAATACTGAACAAGTATGTGATGATTTTAATAACTCATTCTTTGAATCCCACTCCAATAATCTCTGGAATATGTTCAAAGATTTAGATGCAAGTATTCATAACGTTATTTTAATAGCAAAAATAAATATTGGCTTAAAGGTTCAACAACATTGATTTCTTAAATATTATCCATCAATACTGTAATACTCCACAGTTATTAAAAACAGTTGATAAATGACTTTTCTTCTGTTTGTATGTATATGCTTGCATTTTCTAATTTTTCTACAGAAAGCTACAGATACTCCTCAATATACACTGGGGTTATGTCCTGATAAACTGACTGTAAAGTCAAAAAATCATTAAGTCAAATCATTGTACGTAGAGGACAATCTCTGGTGTTATTTTCACAATTAAAATAAGTTATACAAAGTACTCCAGGTTTATGAGCATAACTCTGGCTCCAATCAAGCATTGATGAGTTGATTTAACTTTGCAGATAAATCATGACTGCTGTAGATGGAGTCGCAGAGCTGAGGCAGTAAAGCAACACAGTTAAGAAAACAGATTCCATACCTAAAAGGCCTGGTTCAAATACTGGCTACAATTTACAAGCAGTGGGACCTGGGGGGAATATTTTACCTACTGTGTCTTGTTTCTTCATCTGTAGATGGGAATAATGATGATTCCTACTTTATGAAGTTGTTGTGAAGATTAGAGTTATTAATTATAATTATTTGCCCAATACTTACAGCAGTGCCTGGCAAGCATGCATGCAATATTACATATGGCTAGCTGCTGTTTTATTATTACTGTCTCGGTCTTCGCTCTTAACTGACAACTTTGCTTCCTACTTCACTTATAAAATTGAAGAAGAACTTGTGCATCCTCCCACCTACCACAGTCCCTGCCCTTGGATCTATTACTAGAGGTAGTTGTCCACGCTCCTATCAAAGCCAACCCCTTTCTTAGTACAGAAGATCTTATCCCTCTTACTTTCTTGAAAGCATCATTCCAAGTCTTCCCTCTTCCTACATCAAATTTTCCCTCTCTACCAGAAACATCTTTCTGGCATACAAAAATGTCTTTATTTTTCCCAACTTACTTAAAACAAAATGAAATCTTTCATTTGCTCTCATTTATCCCATCAGGTACCTCCTTTTTTGTTGTTGTTGTTTCTTTGCAGCAAAATCTCTCAAAGTCACCCACACGCTGTCTCCAATTATCATTCTCTTTTAACCCAACTCCAAATTAAACTTTCATCCTGACACCTCCAACACCCTTTTATCGTGAAGATCACAGTGATATCCATGCTTCCAAACTCAATGCTTAATTCTCAGTCCTTACTTCATTTGCTCTATCACGCGGCACACTCCCTCTCTCTCTGATACACTTTCCCCATGTAGCATTCAGAGCTCCACAGTCTCTTAGTTTTCCTCCTGCCTCACTGGAGGCTTTCTCATTTCTCCTATTCATTGCAATCTCTTTCTGTTGGAGGTCCCCTGGGTCAGTCCCAGTCCTCCTCCTCTACGTTCACCATCTCATCCAGTCTCAAAGTGTTAACCACCAATTCTACATGTAAAAATGACTCCTCAATATACATCTACAGCTCAGAACCCCTGTTCCCCAATGCCACACTCATATATCCAAATATCTGCTCAACATTTCCTCATCCATGACAAACTGACATCTCAAGTTTAACATGTCAGAAATGATGCCCAATCTTGCCCCTGCACACGCTCCACCCATACTCATATTCTCCATTCCATGGCAATTCCATGCTTCTATTGCTCAGGTCAAAAACCCTGATGTCCCAGCACTGTGGGTGGCCAAAGCAGGGAAGATTGCTTGAGCCCAGGAGTTTGAGACCAGCCTAGGCAACACTGAAGACCTTATTTCTACTAAAAGTAAAAAAAAAAAAAAAAAATTAGCTTTATATAGTTGCACATGCCTGTAGTCCCAGCTAGTAAGGAAGCTGAGGTAGGAGGACTGCTTGAGCCCAGGAGGACTAGCCTGCAATGAGCTGTGATTGCACCACTGCACTCCAGCCTGGGTAACAGAGAAAGACCTTGTTTCAAAACAAACAAACAAACAAACAAACAAACAAAACCCCTGATGTCATCCCTGACACTTCTCCCTGACATCCAACATATCAAAAAATCCTGATGGCTCTACCTCAAAAATCCAGAATCTGATTACTTTTTACTGCCTTCATTACTACCACCATAGTCCAAGCTACCACCTTCTGTGCAAATATAATCTCTTGCCTGTATTACCAAAATGACTTCCTGGGCCTACTTACCCTCCCCTCCTGCTGCACCCTCAATCTCTAGTTCAACAAAGCAGCCAGATGGAGTCTTTGCAAGGACAAGGAAGATCACATGATGCCTCGGCTCAGCATTCTCTAACAGCTCCCCATTTCATTCAACACAAAAGCCAATGTCAAACAATGCCCTGTAATGTTCTAAATCAGGGGTTCCTTACTCTGTACCATGGACTCCTTTTTGGCAGCTGGCAAAATCTAAGCACTCCCTTTCTCAGAAAAATGGTTTTTAAATTTATAAAATAAATTACAACAGATTACAGAGAGAACCAATTCAAGTGTCAAAGTATTTTTAATTGTGATACACTAACATATGCATTCCTTTATTGACACATTAAATAACAAGATCTAGTGGCAGGTGTAAAAACTCACATAATTTTGAAATGGCTATATACATATTTTAAGATATCTGCAACAACTATAATGTGATGTGATAATATCTGTGATTTTTATTGCCAACAAAGTCATAGGATCTATCTACATTTATGATGGAAGAAAATGCTAAACTTTAGTTAGCTATTATTAAAAAAAAAATAAATGAATTTTTGTCATCTACATTTAATAGACCCCTGGATTCTTTCTAGGGACTCCTTAGAGGTCCTTAGATCCAGATAAAGAATGTCTGGCTCTGCACTGCTTCTGAGAGCTCTTCTAGCTAGCTGCTTAACTGTTCCAGTCATGTAGACCACAGCACTCCCAATATGTACTCAGAGCCTTTGCCCTGGGTGTTCCTTTTCCTACATTCTCTTATCTCTCCCTCTTTTCTTATTTAGTTGCTCAAATGTCAACTTCTCAGTGAGGCCTGCCCTAACCATCCTATTTAAAAGTGCAACCACCCCTGCTATCACAATCTCAATCCCATGCAGCCTGCTTTTCTTTTCCATAGCATCTATCCTCGTCTAACATACTACACAATATATTCACTATGTGCTATGGTTTGCCCCCTGCAAAACTCATGTTAAAACATAACCACCAATGTGGCAATATTGAGAGGCAGGGCCTTTAAGAGGTGATTCAAGGTTGTGTGCAGTGGCTCACGCCCATAATCCCAGTACTTTGGGAGGCTGAGACGGGCGGATCACGATGTCAGGAGTTTGAGACCAGCCTGGGCAACATGGTGAAACACCATCTCTACTAAAAATACAAAAATTAGCTGGGCGTGGTGGTAGGTGCCTATTATTCCAGCTACTCATGAGGCTGAGGCAGGAGAACTGCTTGAACCCAGGAGGCGGAGGTTGCAGTGAGCCGAGATTATGCCACTGGACGCCAGCCTGGGCAACGAGAGAAACTCCGTCTCATTAAAAAAAAAAAAAAAAGAGAAAAACAGAGGTGATTCAATCATGACAGCCCTGACCTCATGAATAGAATGATTTATTCACAGATTAATGGTTAATGAACTGTCATAGGAGGGAAACTTGTGGATTTCTAAGAAGAGGAAGAGAGACCTGTGCTAGCATGTTAGCACACTCGGCCCCTTCACCATGCCCCACACCACCTCGGGACTCCTCGGGGTCCCCACCAGCAAGAAGGCCCTCAACAGATGGGATCCCTTGATCTTGAACTTCTCAGCCTCCATAACTGCATGAAATAAATCTCTTTTCTTTATGAATTACCTAGATTCAGGTATCCCGTTATAAGCAACATAAAACAAGCTAAGACACGACATTTCTTTATTGTGTCCTTAAGGGCAGAACCATTTTTGTGCTTTGTTACAGCGATGTAATTCAAATGCCTAGAAGAGAGCTTGGAGTGTAGGAGATACTCAAGCAATACTTAATAAATGTATACATTTCAAATAAAATAATTTGATGAATGCCTATTACATGAAATACTTCCTTCACACATAATTTCATGTATGAATACAATGCTATAAGGTTTTACACATTATCACTAGGTATTTAAAATTTACTTATTTCTGTTCATTCCAACGTGAATCTTCATTCAAGTACTTAGAAACGCCCCTGTCTTTATGCTGACAGAAGTTAGCATGGCTTCCACTGTAAGCTGAGATGTCTGTCAGTTGAATGGTACACAATACTGGTTCTGGAGCTAACTACCAGGGTTCAAATAGTACTGACTTCTCTCTTTACTAGCTTTGCAGCCCAAGTAGAGTATAAAATTTCTTTAAGCTGCAATATCCTTATCAGCAAAATATGGATAATTACCTACCTCATAGCATTATAATAAGAATTAAAATTCAATTATTTAATCCATGTAGAACATTTAGCTCATTTCCAAGGGCTTGGCAGATGAAAAACATAACATTTAGTATTGCCTGTATTATCATCAATGAGACACAGAAATACTCACAGTGCAAGTGCCAGAGTATCCATTTGTACCATTTGAGTGCCTAACATCCTTTCTCTAGAAATAACTTAATTTGGCAAATATTTTTAAATTATAAAAGCAATGAGAGCATATGCTATAGAATTTAGGAGACCAAAGAAAATCTACCCCTCTAAGACAGTTAGCATTCTGCTATATTTCCTTTTGTTCTTTTTTCCTATGTATCTTTATCAGGGATTCACATTTGATTGCAAAAATGACCAGGAACTCTTCAGTAATTGACTTCTTTAATTTCTGATCCTTATTAAAAATCATAAAATAAATTAACAAAACTCACAGTCCTTTCTTGCTGATTTCCCAGGCCAGTCCCAGAGTTGGGGATTATCTGCCCAGATCTCAGACACAGATGCTGGATGGTTTTCCAGGTACATCACAACAGGACAGAACTTTATTGTCCCTGGCAGAGATGCTTACAGTTCCCAGACTCCCACACAGCCTCATTCCTTCAAATACTCTATAGCTGATCTAAGTTTGGGTGAGGATGGGAAAATAAGGTGAGGGATTTGGGAAGGGAACATAAAATTTTGTCTGAGAGCTTGCATAGGCTGCGGCTGCCTGCACAGGCATAGGGGTGGCGTGGAGAGGAAAGGCAAGTTAGCGAGAAGGGAGTCGTTGGAGCAGGCTCATACACGAGAGAACTGGCTGTGTCCTTTGCAACGTTAGGCTCTGGTTCTAACCACTGGAAACCAGGCAGCAAGCCACAGTGAAAGGAAATTTGCCATGCCCTGGGCAAAGATCAAAGCATTGTCACTTTTGAAGAAATGAGCCAGCCACTTTCACTTGCTTTGCCACACAGAACTGACTCAATAAATGTCAGTTATAATCATGCATATTCCAGATAGCTACATTTTTAACACAGTCACAGGTGATTCGGATACAGTAGTTTTTCAAGTATAAACTAGAACAGTGTTCTTCAAACGCTTCTGCTTAAATACCTACTAAAATTTTTCTGAAAAATAACATGCATATTTACGGTGGTATCCAAGACATAAACATGTAAAAAATACAATAAAACAAAAAACAAACGATTACATCACTCTTTTAAATGTAGCTAATTGAATCTAAGAACACTGATTTGCCACCCTGCATCTTCTGTGTTTAAAAAGTATGTGAGTAGTCAGGCACCATGGCTCATGCCTATAATCCCAGCACTTTGGGAGGCCGAGGTGGGTGAATCATGAGGTCAAGAGATCGAGACCATCCTGGTCAACATGGTAAAACCCCATCTCTAATAAAAATACAAAAAAACTAGCTGGGCATGGTGGCGCGTGCCTGTAGTTCCAGCTATTCGAGAGGCTGAGGCAGGAGAATTGCTTGAACCCGGGAGGTGGAGGTTGTGGTGAGCCGAGATCGTACCAATGCACTCCAGCCTGGGTAACAAGAGCGAAACTCCGTCTCAAAAAAAAAAAAAGTATGTGAGCAAATTCTGACGTAACATTCAGAAGTTTTACATGGTTCATTTCATCCCTTCAAACATTTCAATATTTTTTTTCCACGGAATTTACTGAAAAGTAACATACTTTTATGCTTGAATGTTTCTTTTTAATTAATCACCCTCTCATTATTTCTATGAGATGCAAATAGTAAAATAATTTGATATTTTAAAATGTCCTGTCATCAAAAGAATTTTAATTTTAGGTTTACTTCTGGACTGAGTTATGATTTTTATTGCATCTAACCTATGAAAACAACACATAAAATTTAACAAACGGTCAATATAAAACAGGTATGTTTGGTATTTTAACAAATAAAGCTTCCCAGAGATATTATTTGGAATTATCCTTAAGTCCCTGGGAGTCTTTACACTTGAGCAAGGTATCATAGAATGATTTGGAATGCGTGAGACTTTCACCTTTTGTTGAAAAGTGGATGGCAGTTCCATTTAAACTAACAGTACTAATGGAAGCTGAGGATCTGGAATGTAATTTGCTCGAAATTATCCAGGGTTCCACGATTTTCTTTGGAGTATCCTTCTGTGTCCCCCAGTTTGAAGATTTTTAATCTAGCACCTCCTATATATCAAATGTGTGGGCATCTTGTTAAAAAGCAGATTCACAGACTCACTCCAGGTTTCTGAATGAAAACAGGCTCCCCAGATTATTTTTGTTACCCCAGCGAAGACTGAGAAACACTGACATGGGGGATAAAACAAACATATAAGATGTTAAACAATATAATAAGATGTAAATAAAAATTTAACAATAAAAGAGCTATCGCAGTCATTATCCAATTGTCAAAAAATTCAGAAAAGATAATGGGAAAGTGAGATAGACAATGTCTTTATAAGGAAGCAAAACTGGAACTGAGGGAAGCATGGGTAGAATTCGAAACATAAAGGAACAGAGATAATGATTTTTCCAAGGTTGACAGGTATGAGATAGGGACTTGTTGGCTAGGTTGGGGCAGTTGATGCCCTCAGAAAGTATGTGGCTCATCACAGAGACGCTGGTAGAATGGTGGTGGGTGATTTTGTCTAAGTGTAGCAAATATGATAATTACTTGTTGTTAAAAACATAATAGGTTATTGACGAAACTTTTTTTTCTGTAAATTGGTATTCGACAGCTGGTTTTATGAAGTGTTCTGCTGGAAAACTTACCTAGAGCTCAATGTATATTTTACCCAAGCACTGGATAAAATATAAAAATAATAAAGACTAATATATATCACTTTTAAGCCCGACATCTGCCCCAGGCCAGGCAAAGAAATTAGTGTAAATTCTATTCTTTTAATAATCCTGACAATAAGTTTAACTAGAAAAGAGGTAGGAGCCATCACCTAAAATGAAACCAAGAATATCTATGGATTTTTATTAACTCTGATTCCATGATCACTCAGTGTCATGAATAATAAAGATTTTGAATGTATGTGTTCATAAGAAAACAGAAGTCACTGGTTGTCGCTATCATCTCTCCTCTGGACTACTATTAGAAACTCCAAATTGGTCTTTCTACTTCCCCACCACAGCCACTCACCTTCCTCCCACACTCATATCCATCCTTGGTACTTCTAGAGAAGTCCTACAAAGTTATTTCCTTGCCTAAAACCTTTCAGTGGCTCCCCCAACTGTCTATAGTTCAAGGTGCTAAGTATGGCATGCCATAATCTCTCTCCCCATGAAGACCTGGTATCATCCCAGCCTACCGGCATAATGCCCTTGTGTATCATTTGCTCATATATGTCATTCATGACAAACTAAAAACAAGTGCTACTGTGTCTTTGCTCTGCAGGTTTGCTCTACCCTGCCCCTAACTGACTTACCCAAACTATTGTCTTCTGAGTCAGCTCACGAGGCCTGTCCTAATTACTCTAGGTAGGACTGATGACAGTCTCCTTTGTGTTCCACTGTATGCTATACACTCTTCTTTCTATAATACACACTTCTTTCTATAATACACTCTTCTTTCTATAAGAGCACCTAGAATGTTTGACTGCATTTATTTGTGTATTTGTATACATTTAACCTCTCTCGACCCTACTCTCTGTCACTTACCCACTTTCCCAGTGACAGAAACAACAACAACAGTAACAAAAAAAACATGAGCTGCTTGATACCAAGTACCTGTCAGACTTAGCAGAACCTAGTACATGCTTAGGATATTTGTTACATAAATGATTATTATTTGTAACAGTGGAATTAATAATAGCACCAATGAATTAAACACTAATAATATGCTGGTGTTACTAAATAAGAGTTAGATATGATCTGGAAGCATTGGTGACTCTGATGTCACAGCCATTTACTTGCAACGTCTAAGATTACACCATGAGACAGAATATGTGCGCTCTAACAAAATCAAGGGAAATCCCCCAGGAGTCATCCTAGCCATGCCATGTAGCTCAACATACAATAGCATCTTTCTAACAAAGTTCACTTCTACTTATCTTGAATAGTGGTATAATGAAGGAGTCTTCACATTAAGAAAAAATAACTTCAGAGATTAGCACTGAGGACAGACCTGAAAGCCATCTGTTATTGTTTCTATTTTAACAAATCTAGTGCTCTACTACAGAGTCACTGGATACTTTGCTACTTAAAATACAGAAAATGTCTCCATAGCTTCCTTTAGTTTCCCTTATCTTGAATTCAGAAGGTTGATTACTTTGGGCTAAGACTCTTCCTTATTTAAAATGGCCGGAAAAATCAGCAAATCAAATTCAGCATTTCATCACGACCAAATAAAACTCATCTCAAGAATGTAGCAATGGTTCCACAATAATAAATCTAAAATATAAATCACTAAATAGATTGAAGAAAATCACATGAATCACATGGTCATTTCAAATATAACAATAATTAAATTCGAACTACTTTTTGTGAAGAGTACTTTGAAGCCTAGGTCTAGGATAGAAGACTGTTAACCAAAAATTTTCCACCCATAACACCTAACTGGAAAATATCAGAAGGAAACCTTTAAAATCAGGATTAACACAAGAATGTCTACTACTCACTTCTTTTTCAGCTTTCCTTTGACATTCCTCATCAGTTACAAAAACAAAAGACTGGAAAAAAGTTAACAATTTGTGTTTTATTTTCTAATGTTTACAATTTGATTAAAAAGTGGGCAAAGGACTTCAATAGACCTTTCTTCCAAGAAGACATACAAATGGCTACTAAGCAAATGAAAAGATGCTCAATCTTACTAATCATTAGGGGAATGAAAATCAAAACCACAATGAGACATCACCTCATACCCATCAAAAGGGCTACTATTTTTCCAGGAAAAAAAAAGGTAAATAAGTGTTGGCAAGGATATAAAAAAATTAGAACCCTTGTATATGATTGCGAGAAATATAAATGGGGGAAGGTGGAAGTAGGAGTTGTTTAATGCACATAGTGTCAGTTTTGCAAAATGAAAAATTCTGGAGAACAACTGTACAAAAATGTGAACACACACTACTGAACTATACAATTAAAAATGAGTAAGATGATAAATTTTATGCTGTGTGTTTTTTTTGCCATATCTAAGAGTAAATTTTTAAAATGATTTAGATGATAAATTTTATCTTATGTATATTTTACTACGATAAAAAATAAAACATAAATTGTCATGTCTAGCTAAAAAAAAATCCAATGCTCTCAATTGAAAAGCTAGTAGAACTAATAAGAGCATTATAAAAGTCAGAATAGAAACATATAAAAATCAAATGCTTTGGTACATAAACAAAATCAATGAGAAAAAATGAGAAAAATCCCATTTACAATAAAATATCCAGAAATAAATGTAAGTGTGCAAAAGCTATAAGAAAAAAATGATACAAGTTTACAGAGGAACATAAAAGAAATCTTGAAGAGGGAAGTTATGCTCCTGGATGGGAAGACAGTTTTACAAGATTCCTTATATTGATCTATAAATTTAATGGAATTCCAGTAAAAATTACAATAGGATCATTTCATAGATCTTAAGAAAACAATCTCAACATTCATATACAAGAGTGTATGTACCTAAGTATCCAAAGAAAATTTAGAGGAAAAAAACAAATTGAGGTAATCTGAATGATCAGGTATTTAAATAACTTTAAAACTACAGAATTGGCAGTTTAGATAAATATATCAGCAAAAAATAATAAAGAATCTATAAATACATCAGCATTTGAAAGTGATTTATAAACAAGCATGTTGTTACTCCATGGTCTATAGAGCAAGAGTGAAGTATTTAGTCAATGATGTTGGGGCCAGTGGTGATCAATTTGGGAAAAACAAAACTAATAATGGCAGCTTATATTACTTTGGTTTCACAAGGATTCAGCATTATTTCATTGAATACTGAAAAAACTTTTTTTCTTTTTAACAAATGAGGAACCTGAGGCACAGAAGGGAATTAATTTACCCAGAATCACACAGCCAGTAGCTGCTGAAGCCTAAAATTTGATTCTACGGCATGGAATTCTATAGCCCAAGCTCCCCAGTCATTACAACGCACTGCTACCCCTTAACATATCCTTATCTATAACACACACAAAAACAAATAATGGAATGGAAAAACAAATAATGTATAAGACGGTCCCTGACTGTATTTTAATATACATGTATATGTTTAGATTTGATTCCAGTCATGGAATCAAATTTTATGAATATGATTTGACTAATGATGATTTTTCAACTTGACAATGCTACAAAAGTTGTAGGCATTCAATAGAAACTGTACTTTGAATTTTGATCTCTTCCCTGGTTAGCACTATGTAGTACAGTATCCTTTTGAGATGCTGAGCAGCAAGCCATGGTGCCCAGTCAACCACAAGATCATGAGAGTGAACAACTGTTAAATCAACATTAGCCTAAAGCTGCCTCCTTACATATTTTTGTCCTAAATGTTTTTCTGTACATCATGAACTATAACAAATGGACGTGTAAAACCACCGTAGCCCATAGCTGTACCAATTACTGAGTTTTAGCCAATGAAATGTGGCCAAATGTGCAAACTGCGTTCAAATAAGGCAAATGCCAAGCTGTAACCAATCCAGTTGTTTCTGTAACTTACTTCCATTTCCTGTACATCACTTTCTTTTTGCTGTCTGTAACTCTTGTTTTTTACCATGTGGCTGCACAAAAATCTCTCTGAATCTGCTGTGATTCTGGAGACTGCCTGATTTGTGAATTGCTCATTGCTCAATTAAACTCCTTTAAATTTAATTTGGCTGAAGTTTTTCTTTGGTGTCAGAAGCGGGATCCAAAGTAGAGCTTTAATGACACCCAGAAACGCTGAGTAAACAAGCAAGGTACTGATGGCAGCGGTGGCCTGTCTGAAGTGGTCGCTGCCATGATGCTGGCTATAGTGGGGGAGGCATGGCCAGGTCTACATGGTCCATGGAGCCAGTGAAAGCCAGGAACAAGCAGAAGCCTACCCTTTCTGAGTTGGCAGGGCGGGAGCCTCTTACTCCCGAGGTGCAGCTGCAGTTGCCCGGCCATAGCTGTGGAACCAGGCATTCCTGTGCTCTTGCGGGCCAAGAGCCTCACCCTCCTGGACGAAGCTGCAGCTGCTCAAGCCGTGGCTGCAGACCCAGGTATCTCTGCATTCTCAGGGACCCAGGAAGTCCCCCTTCCCCTGCAGGTTCAGAGGTACCTTTTCCCACTGCTCAGCCTCTCCCCTCTTCTAGCACCTGCTGTAATCTCAGCACACAGATTAGAGCTAGGCCAAGCCCAGGCACGGTCACAACCTAGTTGGGTAAGTACACATTCAGGGCAGTGCTGACATGCCAGCCCTGTGCCACCTTGATGCCCTCAAGACTTGGGGCACCAATGAACATGGAAAAGAGGCTGAGGAAGACCTGAGGGCAGCTCAGCACTGGCCTGCAGGCAACTCTTGGCACAAACACCCTGAGCTCCATGAACAGTGACAAGAGGCAGACAGGCTCCTGAGAAAAAAGGGGCAGGTCCCTGGTGAAGCCCCACCTTAAAGCTGGGGAAGGCCTGAAACCTAAGGATTGGGCTACCAGTTCCATAGACTATAGTGGGAACTTATGGTGCTTTTTCTGGGCCGGCCAATGGCCACCTATGGACCAATTAGCATGTATTGCCTCTCCTCTGAAGATCATAAAACCCCAGACTCAGCCAGAATCAAAAAGGGATAACAAGACAACCATCTGTGGAGACAAGCTACCCACCCAAGTGTCCCTCTCTGCTGGGAGCTGAGATGATGATGGGACCACCTGCCAGCAGAAAGAACCTATCCACCCCAGGATTTCCTTTCTGCTGAGAGCTGAAAAGGGATGAGGGGATGACCAGCTGCAGAAAGGAGCTACCCACCCCAGGGCCACCTCTCTACTGAAAGTTGAAAGGGGATGATGAGATGACCAGCTGCAGAGAGGACCTACGCAACCCAAGGTCTCTTCTCTGCTGAGAGCTGAAAAGATGACAGAATAACCAGCTGTAAAGAGCAGCTACCCTCTATGGGTCGCCTCTGAGCTGTCCTATCATTCGATAAATCTCCTCTATGCCTTGTTCACCCTCCACTTGTCCATGTACTTCATTCTTCCTGGTGCCAGACCTGGGACCTGCTGAATGACGGGCTCGAAAGAGCTGTAACACAAACAGGGCTAAAACATGCCCTTTGCTTGCCACATCATGGACGACAAAAAGGAGAGAAGAGCTGTGGCCCTTCAGGGAGCCCAGACCTAGGAGCTCCCTGAGCTAGGACTGTGACAACTGCTTTGGGGCTCTGCAGTTTCTGGCTTCTCCAAGATTCTGGGTGCCACCATGTTTCCTGGTGCCAGCCATGGAAGCTGCTTGCAGTACACTTGGTCCAGCCATAACCTTGCAGGGAGCCAGCACCCATGCTGGCACCTGGAGTTGCCCACTCCACTGCAGCCAGCATGCCTGGCTGTGGGCAGTGGCTGGAGCCCAAGCTTGCTTGCTTACACACCCCATGCCACTCCACTTGCCCTTGATAAGTATGGGATCCAGGCCAGTAGCACCAGCCAAGTGCAGCTTGGCAAGTCAAGTGGGCCCAGCGGATCAGAGCAAAACTCAGGCAAAAGTACCACTGGCCACAGAGGTTTCTGGCTGGTAAGCAATATCCCCAAAACCCTGTAACTGTATCTGCTGGACTCACTTGTGTCCTTTGATCTCTCAGAGGGTCTGGGGATCGTGATAAGTTCTCTCCTGGATTTCAGAGCTCCATAGATTTGTGTTTTAGCTAGCCAAGTTTCTTTGTGCAAGTATCTGTTCAAAACTGGCTTTGGAAGTCATGACAGAAGCTGGACTGGGCCCAGGATCGAACTTCATCTGGTAATTAACTGGATTGGATCCACTTAGAAGTCTCGTACATCTCTCTAGGTCAGAAAGCAACTGGTAGTAAAATGGTAGTATTGCAGGGGTTGTAAAGTTTGGCTTTCAAAAATTCACAGGGATTTTTATGTTTTACCCTTTGTTTCATTTCTTGTGCACACTTAGGTAGAAAAAAATCATTGGCTAAGTCAATCAAGGGAAGCTGAAAACAAAGCCAATATTTTAGATAAAAATGGGATCCTTAATTTCTGGAAAACTGAGTTCCTTCCCACTTACACATTAGGCCTGGGAAGCAGTGAAGTCTTACAGAAATGGCAAAATAT
Organism: Cacajao melanocephalus; assembly: GCA_963573385.1. Lineage (NCBI taxonomy): Eukaryota > Metazoa > Chordata > Mammalia > Primates > Pitheciidae > Cacajao > Cacajao melanocephalus. The sequence continues at coordinate 54,956 of CAUYLG010046707.1, read as the reverse complement.
TACTAAAGATAACTCACAGTGGAACATTCTGAATGAACAATGCACTGAAGTGCATTTAAAAATGAGGGTTCCCAAATTACTCTCATCTAGGGATGCCTATTCATATGCAGAAGCTTCTAAAAAGATTTAGAAATGATAGGGCCCATCTGGGGATAAGTTTGACCCTTGCCAGTTTGATATTGGGTGCTAAGCAGAGCGGCTAATGTCTATGTTTTGTCACAAGTATTTTGCTCTGGCCAGAATGAAAAATGCTAATTTGTTTATTCCATGTAACCCTTTGGTCAGCAACTTGCAAAACTGAGGATTTTGTCTGTGGTTTCATAGCTTTCCTTTCTGATGCAGGATGGACCCTGGAGCTATGGTATGGTGAACTGTGTTGTGTATGTCACTGACATACTTGCAAAAAGGGTAAGAATTTCTTACCAGTCATATTTCTAGTCTCTGTGAAAACTGTTTGAAAGAATGATAATAATCACTGTTTATCTCCTGTAAAGTTCTGATTCGTGGAAAAAAGTAATTTTTGAGGCTAGTCTTAAGCTGCAGCCAATCTGGAGTGCTTTGTGTGTCTTTCTTTATGGTTCTGTCATAAGGAAAAATACCTTAGGATAAAATATGAGATTAGAACCTCATAAGCCTGCTGTTCAAGCCAGTCTGGCAAACTGGTCAGTAACAAACTTTGCTGCAGTCCCCTGAAACAAACAAAAAACTGGATGAGGTCTCCATTTTGCTTTATGCCCTTCAGAGCCTGAGCTTGTAACCACATGGCAGTACTTTCTTTTGGTCAGAAGACCAACTTTGTAGTCCTGGTTCTATTGTTATGGGAGGTAGCTAGTCAGACATGAGCAGGGCAGGAAAGGGCCCTCTCCCACCACCAGGATGACAGGCAACCATCAGGTGATGGTCAGGTGGTTAGGACACTGCCTCTCTAAAATAATAACAGGTCACAGCTGGTGCCAGGGAAAGGCAGTCTCCTACAAGATATAAACATCTGAAACTGGTAATCAAAAGCTTCCTGATAAGATCTGAGTAGTTGGGTGAGTGAGCTTAAGCATGGGTATGAAGAGGCAAAATGGCTGAGTTTAACTGGCAAATGACCTTCCTTTAGAAACACCTGACTGGTAACGGAAAAATGCCTCAAGTGAGCATGTGTTCAACCCAAAAAAACACACTGTGCACAGCCCCTCCCAAGTGTTAGCAGGCCACTGCACATGCTGATAGCCCACCCCAAGGGAGGAATCAGGGGAGAAGGACACAAGGCCCCAGAAGCATGCCAACATGTAAAACCAAAAGTCAAAGGTCAAACAGTGTACTTGTTCTCTCAAGTCACCCACTTGTCCCTCTTCTAAGTGTACTTTAGATCCTTTTGTTCCTGCTCTAAAGCTCTTTAACAAACTTTCACTCCTGCTCTAAAACTCACCTTGGTCTCTCCCTCTGCCTTATGTCCCTTGGTCAAATTATTTCTTCTGAGGAGGAAAAAATTGAGGCTCCTGCTAACAATATCACTAATCAGCAAGTGTGATGACCTTTCTGGACATCCACTTCTTTCCAACTAGGAGAGAACTAAAGCTGATGTTCTCCAAGGGTCCTTCCAGTTCAAAGAACACATGAAACTATGCAAAACTAGGCTGGTAGCTTACCTCGAGATTCCAGTTTCCCAGCTGAAATGTCTGAAAATATTTCATTAAAATATTTTATTAAAATTATCATCAGCATGTAGCCACTAAAAATGGTTACTATGAAGACTACAGAAAAAAAAAACATGGAAAACATTCATAGGATATAAAGGAACTCAATAAAAATGCTGGGCTCAGCATGTATACAACCATGCAAATACACATGCATGGAATCAAAGATTTAAATACACAAAGAGGAAAATAATTACTTCACCTGTCTGATGTTTTTTTCTGACATCAATCAGTTCTCCAATATCAACACAAATTCTCTGATGCCAACTGGGTGTCCTACAATTCAATTCAATTCTGACACCAGAGTTAGCATTAGACTCTACAGATTTACAGGCTCAGCCTCACAGTGATAGTGACAGGAAGCAGCCAAATGCCTAGGCAGATAGGGGTAGGTCCCTGGTGAAACCTCACCTCCAAACCAAAGACATTTTAAAGCCCGAAAGCCAAACTATAAGTTAAATCCTTGGACTAGATTGTACTTATCTGCCCATTTGGCTTGTTTTCCTCTGATTGATCCCTACCCTTAATGTATTTTACATATACCTACCCTTTCCTAATTGGTTTTCTATACTGTCGTGCTTACCTTTGAGTGGTGTCTTCAATTTAAACTTTTTTGCATACTCACAAACCAATCAGCATGCACTACCCATTCTGAGCCCATAAAAGGCCCCAGACCCAGCCACACAGAGAGAAACCACCTGACTGTGGGGGTGGGGAATATCCCCCTTCCCCACATTCCCTATCTGCTGAGACCTGTTCCATTGCTCAATAAAATCCTCTGCTCTCATTACCCTTCAATCATCAGTGTGACCTCATTCTTCTTGGATGCTGGACAAGAGCTTGAAACCCATTGAGCACAGGTGCTCTGAAAGGCTGTAGCACTGGGCCCTTGCACTCACTGGTGGAGGGCAGCCATCCTGCTACTGAGCTGCTAACACGCCACCATCCATCAGGCTGCAGAGAGCAAAACTAAAAAAGCTAATTAGCACACTAACATTCCCTCTGGGTCTTTGGGATTGCAGGCACCCCTGCCTGGGCACTGCCATGTTCCCCTTGAGGTAACATGCCTGGTCTGGCAATGGGCTCTGCAGGGAGGTTGCTCCTATGTTGGCGCTTGGAGCTGCCAGCCAAATCCCACACTCGCTCATTCATGTGCTCATTCCCACAATGAGTTGAGTGCACTGGGTACCCCTACTGTGAGTCTGGCAAAGGGGCCAAGAAGAACCGTGCTTCAACAAGACTGACCTTATTTTAGAGGCCGATAGCAAGTACTGGGTCCCCGGAATATCCATACATCTGACTAACTTGGCTACAAACTTGGGTGTTACCATAATACTCCCCATCTCAAGCTTGATAATTTCCTGCAAAAGACTCACAAACCTTAAAAAAATGCTACGTGTATTATTATAACGTATTATAAAGAATACAAATGAGCAGCCAAATGGAGAGGTATAGGTAAGGTCCAGAAGGGTCTCCAGTAAAGGAGTCTCTGTCCCTGTGGAGCTGAGGTGTGCTACTTTTTCAACATGTGGATGTGTTTGTTAACTCAGAAACTCTCCAAGTGCTATGGTTTAGGGTCCGTCTGTCTGTCCATCTGTCCTTCCTTCCTTCCTCCCTCCCTCTCTTTCTTTTCCTTTCTCTCTCTCTCTCTTTCTGTTTAGGAATTTTTAATGTAGATTTCACTATGTAGGCATGATTGATAGGCGGTGCTGAAAATTCCAACCCTCTAATGAAGATGTGAACTTTCTGGTGTCCAACCCCCATCATGAAACTTTCTAGGGGCCCTACCAAGAGTCATCTCATTAGCATAAACTCAAGTACAGTTGAAATGGGCTCACTGAATAACAAAAAATCCACATATAACTCCTATTTCTGAGGAAATTCAAAGAGTTTTAGGAGATCTGTGCCTGGAATAGAGACAAAGACCAAAAATACATTTCCTATTATACAACTAAATGTAAATTTTCGGTTATACCGCGCCATCTCACCAAGATGTTCTTAAAGATCATTTCTATAATGCTGTAAATTAAAAGGTTTTCATCTAAATTTTCTTATATTTATTAAGTGCTCAATTATGATATCATTTCATTTTCCATGGGTATGCATCAAGAAAAAGTGCCTTTCCCCCCAAAAAAAAACTTTTAGGATGTAAAAAATAGTTTCTGTAAGAAAAGCAAGGCATGACCTTAACAATGTTGCATCCATCCCCATACTATTTCATACTGACAAGCAAGAGCAATCTGTTAATCAAAATCAATTACCCTTTCCCTCCTCTTCTGCATGAAATGGTCACAATAGAGTAGACAGAAATAAGGAAAACGAAACACTTTGCAAACATCAAAAGGGAGTTGAAGAAATGAGAGATCTCACCATGAGGCAGACATAAAGCCAATTACAGCTTCTGAAAAATGCAGACTGAAAATCTTTCCAACAGTTTTTGGTGAAAGCTTTTATGTTTCAGTTATTTAAAACTCTATATTGCTTGATTATTCATGGAACAGTGCTAGCTACTTGTATCTTCCATGGAAATACAAAGAGCTGAGAGTAACCAAGGAACAGGAACACACTCTAACATGGTATCATAACTGATTACAGAGCTATAGTTGTAAACCAAAAATAAAATTTGAAGCCCTCCATCCCCCGCAACCACCTGAATGAACTCTATCCTTGGCCACGGCACTCAAAAATTTAACCTGAATGAATGGTTCCGGCCATGATAGGAAGTGGGGGTTGGACATGCCTTGTTATACCCCTCCAGCATTAATATCAACACAGACCTTAAGTCCAATAAACATCTATAATCTATTCTCTCTGAAGCCTGCTATCTGGAGGCTTCAACTGCATGATAAAATCTTGGTTTCCACAACCCTTATCTTAACCCAGACATTCCTTTCTACAGATAATAACGCTTTCAACCAACTACCAATCAAAATATGTTTAAATCTACCTTTGACCTGGAAGTCCCCCTACTCCTTCAAATTGTCCTACCCTTCCAGATTGAACCACTGAAAACCTCACATATATTGATTAATGTATTATGTCTCCCTCAAATGTATAAAAGCAAGCTGTACCCTGACCACCTTGGGTGCATGTGGTCAGGACCTCCTGAGGCTGTGTCACCACTATTTCCTTAACCTCGGCAGAGTAAGCTTTCTAAGTTGGCTGAGACCTGTCTCAGTTTTGTGTTCACATAGTCATTAAGACAGTGTGAAACTTGTACAAGGCTAGGCAAAGCTACAGAACAGTGGAATAGAATACAGGCCAGAGGGTGAAGATGGGTTTCTGAATAAACAATTCTGGATAATTTGGATATAAAAACAAACTTGACTGTACTTCAACTCACAGACAAAAAACAAAGTCAATGCCCAGTATACTGTAGGTCTAAATGACAAATGAAGAACACCAAGTAAAATATACATATTTTCATGATTGGGTTAGGAAAAAGATAACTTTAAGAAGGCTCAAAATGCCCTAACAAATATGACCAGATTCATTATGGTAAAACTGAAAATTTGTATTAATAAAAAAACCACTATTTAGAGAGAGAGAGAAGACATTTGCAACATACTTAACCAAAGGGCTCATATCCAGCATATAAAAATAATTTCTATACAAATTCATATGAAAAAGAGACAATTCATTAAATTTAAACAAATGACTCCACAAAAGAGGACATGCAATGGCAATGAAAAAGCGCTCGACCTCGCTGGTGATCAAGGAAATACCAACAAAAACCAGAATGAACTCAAATTAGAAAAACCAAACACACTAAACGTTGACAAGAATGTGGAGTAACCAGCACTGTCATACGCTGCTGGTGGACGTATAAACTGATAAAAATCCCTTTGAAAAACTGTTTAGCATCATCTACTGACATAGAATCCAGATGTGGCCGAATACTAGCAATTCTATTTCCAGGTATACACCCAAAAGAAATGTCTTCCTGTGTTTACCAAGAGGCATGTCCAAGGATGTTTATAGCAATGTTTGTCATTGTTAAAAGAAAAACCTTAGCCAAATTACATTTAACAGAGTTTAACTGAACAAAGGACAATTTGAGAATCGGGCAGCCAGAGTCAGCTGAGAAACTCCAGTGCAGCCATGTGGCAGAAGAGATTTCTAGTCAGAAAAAAAAAAAGTGACACACAGAAAACCAAAGTGAGATACAGAAACAGTCAGATTGGTTACAGCTCAGCATTTCCCTTATTTTAACATAGTTTGAACAGTTGGCCTCCTTTGATTGGACAAAGCTCAGTGATTGGCACAAGAGTAGGCTACGGTCTGTTTATACCTCCATCTGGGTTACAGTTCACTATGTACATAGAAACCTTTAGGTTGAACTTAAGATACATCAGGAGGCAGCTTTAGGCTTAACTTGATTTAGCATCATAACAGCCACAAACTTTGAACAATATCAGTGTCCATCAGCATTAGAATTAGATAAATACATTGTGATATATTCATACAATGGAATACTACAGGGGAATTAAAATAAATGAACTACAGGTACATGTAGTAACATGTATGATTCTCACAAGCATAATGTTAAGAGAAAGAAGCCAGACACAAAATGAGTCCATTTATATTAAGTTCAAAAGCAGATGAAACTAGGCCGGGCACAGTGGCTCACACCTGTAATCCCATCACTTTGGGAGACTGAGGCAGGCTGATCACTGGAGATCAGGAATTCAAGACCAGCTTGACTAACATGGTAAAACCCCATCTCTACTAAAAATACAAATAAATTAGCTAAGCATGGTGGTGCACACCTGTAATCCCATTTACTGGGGAGGTTGAGGCTGAAGAATTGCTTGAAGCTGGAGGCAGAGGTTGCAGTGAGTCAAAATGGCACCACTGTACTCCAGCCTGGGTGACAGAGTGAGACTCCATCTTAGGAAAAAAAAAAGCAGACGAAACTAACCCATAGTGTTAGAAGTTAGGATAGTGGTTTTCTTTGAGGGAAAGGGAAATTGTAGTGATTGGAAGGGAGTAAGAAGGGGCCTTGTGTTATGCTAAAGATGTGCTATTTATTGATCTGCATGGTGGTTTCCTGGGTGTTTTCACTTTGCTGTAACTCAAAGAGCCATATACTCTTGCGTAATTTTCTCTCTGTTTGTTAGTTTCTATAAAACTGGTTTTAAAAAAGGAAGTCAATACTGCTGTAGTTGAACTTCACATATATTGTCTCATTTTATCTTTACAATAATTTTTAAAATTATCATTACTTTATTTATTTTTTTTTTTTTTTTGAGCTGGAGTCTCGCTCTGTCGCCCAGGCTGGAGTACAGTGGCACCATCTTGGCTCATTGCAACCTCTGCCTCCCAAGTTCAAGTGATTCTCCTGCCTCAACCTCCTGAGCAGCTGGGACTACAGGCACATGACACCACACCCAGCTAATTTTTATATTTTTAGTAGAGATGGGGTTTCACTATGGTGCTCAGGTTGGTCTCAAACTTGTGACCTCATGACCCACCCACCTCGGCCTCCCAAAGTGCTGAGATTACAGGAATGAGCCACCACGCCTGGCCCACTACCCTCTTTTTTTAGAGACAAGGATGAAGATCCAAAGAAGTAAATTATCTTGCTCCAGGTCACAGCTAGTACATGACAGAGCCAAAGCTTCAAAGTAAGTTTAGTTGATGCTCAAACCCGTGAATCCTGCAGTAAAAGCAATGCCAAACTTAATTATGTCCTTGGGACTTCCCTGGCCCTACTTTTCTTTCCCTCTGAAATCGTTTTCTACCTTTCTCATCTCATGCTTGCACCCCTTCATCCAGTACTTCCCATTTTCTTGGGGGGAAAAATGCTTGAGAGTTTACATACTGCAACCTTGGGTTTAGTTATTTCTCAGAAATAATTTGTTCTTTCTACAGAAGAAGAAAAAGTTGTAATTTACAATTTCCCATCTGCTTTCTATGGAGAGGGGATCTGAAAGAGTGTGCTCTATTCGCTGAGCTAGTTGATGGCTATGAGCACATGAAAAATGGATTGAGTGGAAGGAAGTAAACTGCGAGTGAAAAGGTATGATGGGGCTGCTGGTAGAGGAGGCTGAAGCCAGGATGATGAAGAGGCTGCTTGGTGGATGATCTGGAGAAAGAACACTTATTGGCTGGCAACAGACAAAGATTTGCAGAAGAGAAGAAAAATTAGGCCACCTGGATAGAAATTATGAGAAAGACAATGACTACTGACAGATGTTTGTAAAAATGTAGTGTAGAATATGGCATATCAACTTCATTCTAATCTTTCCAAAAGACACCTCAAAGCAGACTAAATGCACTGGTTTTATCTTCTCTAAAACGCAGGAAAACCACTAAAATAACAACTATCAAAATAAAAATGTTTGTTCATGTATCTCCCAAAAGCATTTACATGTACACCATGCATTTTACCACACAAACTGTGGCTCAATGCATGGCAGCTGAATGAACCTGAACTTTCCAAGAATTCACAGAGTAGAAGCATTATTTGCTTGAAATTGCTTATGCTTCATAGCATAAAAAAATACCATTAACTCCTTTCTTTGATTTTTACTTGAGGAATCAAAAGAACAGCATGAAACGACCAAGTGAGTTTTTGCAGGTGAGTCCAGTGAGCCAGGATGGCCTCATATACTCTACTTTATTGTTCAGGCCCACTCACTTCACATCCCATAATTTTTAATAACTAGCAGAATATCTTATTGACAAATCATAGTTGCCTACATTTACGGGGTATATGATGCAGTGTTTCGACACAGACATACAATGTGATAAGATTAAATCAAGCTAATTAACTTATGCATCATCTTTCTTACCTATCATTTGTTATGGTGAGACACTTGAAATTTATTCTTAGTTCTTTTGAAATATATAATACAATTTTTTTTACTACAATCACACTGGTGTGAAATAGATCACAAAACCTATTTCTCCTGTTTATCTAAAATGCTATGCCCTTTAATCAACAACTCTCCATTTCTTCTGTCCCACATTCCCAGCCTCTGAAAACCATCATTTTATTCTCTACTTCTGTGAGTTCAGCTTTATTAGATTCCACATGTAAGTGAGATCATGCAGTATTTGTTTTTCTTGTGCCTGGCTTATTTCACATAGCATAAGGTCTTCCTGATATATCCATATTGGCACAAATCACAGAATTCTCCCACCCTTCTTTTAAGGCTGATTGGTATTCCATTGTGTATATATATCATAGTTTATTTACCCATTCTCCCATTGATGAATACTTACATTGTTTTGGCTATTATGAATAGTTCTGTAATGAACATGGGAGTACAGATATCTATTTTATATATCGGTTTCAGTTCATTTGGATATATGCCCAGAAGTGTGACTACTGGGTCATTTAGCAGTTCTATTTTTAGTTTTTTCAGCAACTTCCATATACCATTTTCCACAATGGCCACACTAATTTACATTTCCACAAAAATTGCTTCTGATCCCATGTGTTTTTCCTTCTTGGATCTTTAGATACTGGTATATTGACAAAAAAAATTTTTAATGAATTTTTAATTCATTACTCTTCAATTTGAGACTATCTTTATCTCCAAATTATAATTACAACTCATAATTATTACACATAATTTATCAATACAGAATATTAAGTTATATATATCTTTCAGTAATTCATAATCTCACTATTATCATCTGTGAAATGAGTAAGTTGAACTAAATCACCTAAGATGTTTGCAGCTCTCAGTTTTTTATACTGTAAAAACTGAGTTTCTATATTTTAATCTCTTGCTTCAACTCTTCCTGAGCCAAAGATCTTTGCTAATATTTCCTTGAATACAATATGTGATGCTTGAGTTTCCAGTCCCCACTTTTGATTCCTCTCTTAAAAGTCAAGCTTGAGTTCCCATTTATGTTGGGAGAGTCAGTCTCCTCTCTTAGTATAATGGAACTGTATACATATACTAAGTGGAAGCTTAGCACAATACACTTCACCTCTAGTTTCGTAGTAAACCTTTTTCTGCACCCACAAACTGTAAAACATTTCTGGTCTTTAGATACAGCTTCCAGTTTCTGGGCTCTCACAATCCAATCACTCTATGCAACTGAGGACAGCATGCTACAGAGGTCTATGAAAGATAGTACCATGAACAAACCCATTTCCTAGATGGTGAAAGAGAAAGTTAGGATAATTTACCTGGACACACGACTTTAAAGGAAAATCCATTCTTGACTAACGCAGCCTGTTAGTTATGAATGCAGAAATTAAAACTCAAATTATAGTAGGCCAATAAAATAGTACGAGGTATTTATAGCTCTCTTTGACTGGTAAAAGCAAGGACATCTGATTTATCAGGAAGAGTGGCAAACAGCTCTCATTTTCTAATGAAGGACATTCGATTGAGGATAAGTTGATCTTTATTAAATGGAGGGATAGGTTATTTCTCTATTTCACCTAAAATACTCTAAATAGGGATGTTTCTGAATTGCTCTTAGGTTCTAAGAAAAGACGTATCTCCCGGAGATACCACATGTCTTGACAAGTTGCTTACTTTCAATAACTACAATGTATTGTGCTAAGTTCTCTTCTCTACAAAAGCTATGGTCCTCACACTCAGCAGGGCAGTACATTTGCCATTCCCCAGCTCCAGGACAGCTCTGAGACGTTGCAGGTAGAGAAAAAACTTTTCCAGATGCACATTAAAAGAGAAACCACATATACACAATTCAATTCAGAAAGCATGAGTGGTTTTCCTCAAACATTTTTCTTTTTCATTCTTTAATTCAGTTACTGACAGTTCTCTAAATGGTATCATTTTAATTCCAAATATATTAACCTCACTTCCCTTGAGGATTTTGAGATCTACATCATGATGATGTGTTTTTTAAATGTCTTAATAATAAGAAATTTCAAGTAGTATTTCATAATACAAAACAGGAGACGGAGGAGAAAGGAAGCCCAGCTCTGGGTTGAATGTTTGGAACAGGTTCTTCTTCTGAACCTAGAGATGTCCACAGACGGCTGTGGGTTGGGGAAGAAGGTCTAAAATAAATGCTAAATTAGATGTCATGTTTTCTTCTGTGGTTTCTATCACTGCTAGATTTTAAAGGAGCCTAAAAATATGAAGAACCACTAATCCCAGTAAAACTGAGAGAAGATACCACAAGTCAGTGAAAATGCGTCCTTTACCCAGTCAAGTGCTGGCCCTGGGGAGAATATTACCTGCAACGAAGCTGGCATACTTGAATCACTAGAGGCTTAGGAACACATTTGACTTCTAAGAAAAACAAATCACAAGAAGCAAATCCATACCATGTCTTTGTCTTTTAAAAAATATGCCAGGCAAGATATTTAGAAAAAAAATACAAGATATATACGAATATACAAATATATATTTATATGTAAATAATTACTATATAATTTATTGAATGTCAAGAAACTGAATAGTTTTATAAGACACGCTCCTGGTGAAAATACTAAGCATTCTCATTCTACCTCACATTAATATATAAATACAATTCCAATAAAAATTTTAGGTTTTTCTAAAATGAATATATGAGGAAAAACGTTTTTAAAAGTATGCAGAAGAAATGGAACCGTCAGATTCTGAGGTATACTGTAACACTATAATAAGTAAGATATGGCGTAATATACAAACATATCAGAGAGAACAGAAAGCCCCCAACAGTCCTAAACAATACAGAGAGAAAATAATTATTCCAAAAGTCTGATAAAGAATTAATTAGCAATTTAGAAAAAAAGTTGTCTTTGATCTCTAGCTCAGACTATATGCCAAATTAAATTTTTCGTATGAAATGGAGTGATGGAAGGAGAGTAAAAAGAGAAGTAGAAGGAAACCCTTTAAGAAATATGAAAACATCGGTAAACTTAGATCAGAGAAAGTCTTTTAAGCCAAAACAAAAATCAGAAATTATACAATGAAAGGAAGATAGATTTGATTATATAAATATTTAAAAATTCCACACATCAGATAACATAGTAAAATTAAAAACAAATGAGAAAAAGTAAAATAACAGTTTCAAAATGGGAATTTTTAGGGTTAGGTATTTGGCAAGAAAAAACAACTATGGCAATATGGTAATATACATCAGAAACATTATGAAGGCATATACTCTTATGCACAGCAATTCTGCCTATAAGAATTTAGCCTAATTATTACAGATAATATGCTTATAAACAAAGATTTATAGTACCATTATTTACAACACATTATGTATAACTGAAATAAATTTTTATGATTACCAAAAATCTTTTCAAGAGTTTAAATAAGAAAAGTAGTCTATAGGCTGGGTGCAGTGGCTCACGCCTGTAATCGCAGCACTTTGGAAGGCCGAGGAGGGCAGATCACAAGGTCAAGAGATCGAGACCATCCTGGCCAATGTAGTGAAACCCCATCTTTACTAAAAATACAAAAATTAGCTGGGTGTCATGGCGTGCACCTGTAGTCCCAGCTACTCAGGAGGCTGAGGCAGGAGAATTCCTTGAACCCGGGAGGTGGAGGTTGCAGTGAGCCGAGATCGCGCCACTGCACTCCAGCCTGGTGCCTGGCAACAGAGCGAGACTGTCTCAAAAAAAAAAAAAAACAGTCTATAACATGATTCAAATTTTAGTTTTATTTTTCAGTATTAAATTCACATAGGCCTATCATATTTCAAAATATTGACAACGGTTTCTCTGAAATAGAATCACAGAAAGTTTGTTTTGCTTCATGATTTTTCTGGATATCTTCAAATTTTACTTTATTTTGTAATAAAAAATCTATGAGAGATTTTCTGAGATTAGTAAAAAAAAAAAAAAAACCCTTCACATTAAGAGAAGTAGTTATCTACAGAGCCAGCCTCTGAATAATGGCCATCACATTTTCTATGAACTGATTACATTAGAGAATATAACCCTCCCACAGGATGACAAAAGCGCAAGTTTGTCTTTGTGCCCTCGTTCTAAAAACCTGTGTGGTGCGGTACAGCAACACCAGCACATGTGTGCAGATTCTTCTCCAGGAGGGCGTTAGAAGCCTCGGCCACTCTTGGTTGCAGTGTAACTGTGCAGGGGATCTTCTCCATGCCTCTCCAGGTCTGCACAGGCCTAAAATGATAGCCTCAAGGGTGTCCCATTCTGCTGACTTCTCTTTGGGTTTGGCCAATGGGAATGACAATGGTGGGGGCCAGAGAGTGGGACAAGAAGAGATCAGGCTGCCTGCCCTCAGCTCCCAGTCCAGCATGTCACTGTGGACCATGCACTTCCCTGCTTAGGGCTGCGGGTCCTATCCAGCAGCGTCTCCACACCACTTAGTCTCCCTCTTAAGTTCTAGTTTCCAATAGCCACTCCTACCCTTGCCCCTTCAGGCCTAGGCATGGTAAAAGATTCTCCTGGGTACTAGCCCCAGAGTAGCGCTCTCTTACTGCTTTTCCTAAGCCCCGTCTGTACCTTTGTGAAAGGTCTCTAATAAACTCTCCTCAGATCACTCCATTTGAGTGCTACCTGATTCCTGATTAGTAGGACCCTCATTGATAGGATAATATATGTAATTACCCTAGAGAAAATAAAGCGAAGTGTATTTAGACTAAACAAAGCAAAAGGAAAAAAGTAATCTAATGTGTTTAAACGGAAGTTTAGCCCTATGCTACTTCTATGCTTCCATTACCTAGAACATCCTAATGCTTTCCAATTTAAAAAAAAAAAATTTTCTGGGGCAAGTTACTAACTTATATAATCTTGGCACATAGTCCAGGATAGTGTCCTTAGACATGGAGTAGAAGAGAACAGTGGTATCTCAGGAGACAAATCGTTTTCACCACATCAAATTGAAAGATAGATATACTCCTCTTAGGTTCACCTTGTATTGTATCACAAAATACCTTCTCACTTTGTTCACGATTGAGTTTGATGTTAGCCCCAAGCTTCACCTGCCATTTTAGTTTATGGGATCCAGAGTGTGTGTGGTGTACAGCAAAGAAAGGTGGCAGGAACTCACTGTGAGTTTATTAACCATTTGAGGATCTGAGAAGCCCAGTTTAAGAAAAAAAAAAAAAGAGCAAGAGAGAGAGTCCCCACCCAAAAAATCAAGACGACTCCACAACTTTGTTTCAATAATGAAGTCCTATTTTCAGAAGAAGTGGAAAGACAAACCTGAGAACTATATGGCGTTTGTCACTTAGATTATCCCAGCCCCATTGCAAAGAAAAGGGGGCAAAATACTTTTTACTCAAAATTGCTGTGAGGCATTCCAAACACAAGGGAGAATGACACTGATGACAATGTAAGCATGAACAGCACAAGGGATGGAAAATGATTGTTTCATCTGAGCAGAGCAATTCAGACACAGCAGTAAATTATCGCCATGAGTCCCCCCTCCACCTACCCACCCACTCACCCACCTAGAAGTTGGCTGTAGCACCTGTAGCAGTCACTTGAGGGTGCCAGGGCTTTGCTTCTCCCAAATGACACATCACCAAGACTCCAAGAGCTCACAGAGAGGCCCTTGACAGTGGGCACAGTATAACTAGAATGGCATTGGAGGCTCTAACAGTAGCCAAAGGCTTTACCTGCCCAGGGAGGGAGTCACAGCGTCTTCACCTGCAAGCTACGGGTGAAGCTGATGGCTTTGCTTTTAGAGCAGCAGGAATGAGCAGCCTTGCCAGTGGGCAACAGCAATGGGGTGAGCTACCCTCCAATGGCTAAGAGGACTTCAGAAACCACTGTTTAAAGGTGCAGCCTCTCTAATATCAACTCTCTTCCTTTTTATCCTGAACAAAAATGAACTTACAGTATTAGGTGACCTCTTAAGCGCTCAGAAAAAAAAAAAGAGTATTAAATAAGTTCTTAATAGAGGGAAAACAAAGCAGTGACAAGTCCTAAGAGTCTGGGGACAGCACAGGAACAGTGGGGGCTCACGATGAAAACATGCCATCTTTCCCCGGCTCCACCAAGGACCAGCTTGGATGTCAACAGTGCACATGAAACACAAATACTAGAGTCTTAACGTCCCATTCCACTAGCTTAAAAAAGAACACTGAAGATGTAAAAGCACAAGACTTCAAACACCTTATCTTGGATCTAATTTCTGTCTCTGAACCCCCGTATAGTATGGTAAATTTTGTATGTTTTCCTAAGGGCAGAAAAACTAATAGAAATACCTACAAAATGTTTGATTATAAACCAAATGCTTATAGAAATCCAGTTTCTAAATTATAGAAGAAAACCACAGGGAAAATATTACTTCCTCACAATTAGTAATATATGATGAAACAACCATATGCCAGTATCCACTAATAGGGTAAAATTTAAGTTTCTTGCAGGCATGGGGTATCTTATTCTTCTTTGGAACTCTTTCCCCACCCCTGCTACCTGGAAGAGTATATCAGCAGATTAATTTAGAAGACTCTCAAGGAGCTGGACACTACCCCCTGGAACATAGCAGGTCCACCACAGGACTGCCAGCCAAGAAAACTGGCAGGGGAGCCAGATGCCTTCTGCACACATGGCTTCCACTAGTTTCAGCGTGTAACGGAGCTGGCAGAGCCCACCCAACAGAACTAGTATTAGCGCCTTCCTTCCTCCCCTTTTCCTTCATCTCATCTAAGACTTTAGGTAGCCCAATCAAAAGATTGGGAAAGCCATTGACAAGGTAAACTATGATGCCCCCTTGAGCCACTGAAAATGCAAGAGGACAGAAAGCAAAGACTAAGGAGTATCTGTAGAGGAAAGAAAAATCCCAAAATACTACTTGAGGTGGATTCCAAAACCATTTATGACATTTATGTCCTTCTTTCCTCAGCAGATGCCCATTATTACAAAGAAGACCGCCATGACACACTAGTCAAAATCATCAATATCAACTAAAGAGAAAAACTCACAAGCCCAGGCATGGTGGCTCACATCTGTAATCCCAGCACTTTCAGAGACTGAGGCTTTCACTTGAAGCCAGGAGTTCGGGACCAGCCTGGCCAACACAGTGAAAACCTGTATCTACCAATAGAAAAAATTAGTTGGGCATGGTGGCACACACCTGTAATCCCTGCCACTTGGGAGGCTGAGGCATGAGAATTGCTTGAAGCCAGGAGATGGAGGCTGCAGTGAACTGAAATCGCACACTGCACTCCATCTTGGGGAACAGAGTGAGACTCATCTCAAAAAACAAAACAAAACAAAAAGCAAACTCACAGGATTCTGGTTTTCTATTAAAGAAAACTTCAGTACTTTAAAATCATTCACACTATCCTAAGTCATGAGAAAAATAACTCAGTATGTGCTCCAATATTGCAATTACAAGCATTCTGATTTTGGAAAATCAAATGTGGGCAAGAAGACTTAAATTGCTATAAATTTTCATTGAGTATATGAGTTTTCATCCTATAAGTCAAATACTACAGAAAGAAAATGTCATCAAATAACCAACGCCCTGCAAAGTCATAAGCAGCAACTGTGTAATGAAAGCTAGAAATGATCTCGAGACTCATGTGCCAATGTACTCTCAATCACTGGAATAATTTGATATTATGGAAAAATCTACTGAACCACCCAAACTTTGATCCATGTTTATCAATGAATAGGAATAGAGAAAAGTATTTTTCTATAACCAGAGAGACAGATCTTAATACACATATATACCTAAGAAAACAAATATAAGCCATGTATAGGTAATCTCCAAATACCAGGAAGAAGGCAAAGAGGTTTCAGGGATACACACACACACATGCAATTGTTAATATATACCCATCTTCTAATGCTTCGGTGTCATTTAAAATTTCATGGGAAACTTTCACTTAAATAGTAACCATATCTAGATTCTCATTTCATTTAAATAAATTCAAGTAAAGTTCCTGGGCAAGTTTTCAGAGAGTTAGGTTGCTTTAAAGTTGGCCATGCATTAAATAAAGCTTTGTCTCACAAAAGTGAACGAGTAACTGATATGGTATCTGTACATTCACTCTGCACAAGGTTCCTTTATCTCAAAAGCATTAGTCAAAGACAAACAACAAATCAGATTACGGCTCTGGAGAACCATACTCTGCCTCTTCCAGCAACACTGCCAGCTCACAAAATTATATGAAGAACAACCACTGGCTTCCTGAGGGATCTGTTATCTACCTCCATCAGGTCCCCCAGGGTTCTCCTACCTCACACACATGCCCCCTTTCATTCACTCTACTGCATTCATCTTTCATCTTTCAGAGGCTCTTTAACACTAAGTGTGCAAAAGTTCACTTTAACAGCAAAACCAAAAAGAGAGCCTTCAGCATTAGATTTTATAATGAAACAAAATCCCCAATTCTGAGAGTCAACTAAGCTAGAACTAAAAGCCACTGCAGGAAGAGATTCATTTCTGGGTCCCTAGCTTCTTTTCACATTACCTGCTTCAGTGTACCTCAGTCCCACTTTTTCTTCAGTGTCTTTTGTCTTTGGGGGTGGCCAGACGGCTTGAAGTCGGCCAGGAGTCCTGTCGTCCTGCTCAGTCGGGCTGTGGTCTGGCTGTTGAAAGAGCAAGCAAATAATAAGTGAAATGTGGTCAGAGCCAATTAATTCCTGAAAAATGACATGCTAACCCTAACTGTGAAGTTAATTTTAATGGCTAGCGCACATTGCTCTCATTCACTATAATTTGAGATATCTTACTATAGTGTAATCCTTTTCCAGAAGTGTAATGTGATCAGTTGAAGTAAAAATTTTAAAAAAAATCAACAACAACAAAACCTTGAGGATAAGTACGTATTACACAACCCTTAAAAGATTATTTTTATAATTGTTTGAAAAAGCACAAATATACTTTGGCCTGAAGAAAAAGACACAAATTTACTACACTGAAGTACATTTATAGGAATGTTTACAGATTCATCCCAAACTCTAGGATTATTTAATATAAAGACTGATTTCATGAACATCAGCAGTAGACCAGGACACACTTCTCCAAACTTTCCACATTACTAATTTCTCCTTTTCCTATACACGGATGAATGAGATTACTTTCATATTCAAGTCATTTTTATATGGGTTGATTTTTACAATTATGAGAATTCTATATTGTGTTTAGTTTTTAATTGCGATCTGAGAAAATTTTGCCAAAGACTTTCACTTTTAACATTTTAACTGAGCATTTTAAACATATAGGAGGGGATGATAATCATACACTGAATTGATATCAAGCAAGAAATTCTATTTATTGTTCTTATGATCGTTTAAGATCTACTGGACAGGTACTTACTCATCTTTATAAATTACCTGAGTTAGTTTTCTTCGAGTAATAACAGCTTCCATTAATTAGATGCTTCTCATGCACTGCCTTCATTTAATTATTTTAACAACCATATAACTATTTTATTTTCCCAATTTTGCACATGAGATTGAGGCTTGGAGATTATCAAGATTACCCAGCTAGTAAATGACAGAATTAGAATTAAAACTCAGGTCTCATTCTAAATACAGTGCTCAATCTGGAAGCGTTCCAACCAATGTGGAATACTC
Organism: Cacajao melanocephalus; assembly: GCA_963573385.1. Taxonomy (NCBI): domain Eukaryota; kingdom Metazoa; phylum Chordata; class Mammalia; order Primates; family Pitheciidae; genus Cacajao; species Cacajao melanocephalus. The sequence goes on along the minus strand of CAUYLG010046707.1, from coordinate 36,836 downwards.
TAAACACATCACAAACACTTTTTGCCAAATGGCAGACTTTCAAAGGAATAATATAGTTTTTGCAGAGGTATAATTAAGTGGTGAGGAAACTCTGTAAACCTGGGCTGTACTTCCATATTGCATCACTTCCTCATGCTACTTGGTTTTATTTACCATCAACATTTAAACTCCTGGTGACAGTTACCCTTTCCTACCTGCACAGCTTTATGTACATCCCTCTTGTAATATTCCAGATAAAAATCAGGATGCATGAAAGCACTTCTGTCTAACTCTATATTCCTTACAGGACACTATAATTTGACTATAATCCTTTTTCACCTAAAAGAATCACCAACAGGCAACTAGGATTCACTTTGGGAGGAAACCTGGAAAAATACAGCAGCACCGTATTATATAATAAATGCAAACCCCAATTCTACATACACTTTTGGAATCAGAGGGGCCATCCGCTGGCTTTGACTTGGAGCGTTCAAACACAGCTCTTAGCGACTCCTTCTCATGTCTCATCTTGCGCTTGAGAGCTTCCAGCTCAGACGTGTCAGCTGTGGTCCCCTTTCTAGGGGGCCGGATGAATAAGGCTTTAAAAGCCTCCAGGGCTGTCTCTGGTGGCTTTGGCTTGACCTCACCGCCCTGGGTTTGGGCTTCTCCAGGGCTGCTCTTGCTCTCTTGGTCAGAACTGCCGCCCATCTCTTCTCTCCTGGGCGATTCAGGATCTGTTCCCTTCAGTTCAGTTTTGGGCATGTCAATGTTGAGCAGCAGAGAGAGTTGCTCCAGGAGAGTGGGAGTGGCCTTCGGATCAGTTGCTTTATCCTCACTCTTCACTGTCTGCGGCCCTGCCTGCACTAAGGACTTCTGCACAGGCTGGGTCAATTTGAGCAAAGCCAAGTCCCCATCCTTTGGTTTAATTTCAGTGATGGTCTCTCCTCTCTCAGCATTAGCCCCCTTCTTCAGCACACGAAGCCCGCTGAAAAAAGCTGGAAGCTGGAATGACTTCTCTCCAGAGACTTCTTTTTTAGAAGAGGCACTCTCAGTGACACCAACACTCAAATTCTGGTTTGTTACTGCAGGTAGGACTTGGGACCCTTCTTCTCCCTCCTGGCCCTGGCTGGGGTGATGCTCTGTTGGAAGACCAACATTGCCAGGTTCTAGTCTGCTTGTCTCAAGTGGAATCCTTTGAGGATCTTCTGCACAGAGCTCTGCACCATTCATTTTCCCAGTGACAGTATTTTCCCTGAAATCTCCTGAGTTTTCTTTGGACTCCTGAGATGGCTCAAATAAAACAACACTAGGGGACTTGGAGCCATTGGTGCTGCTTTCCTCCTCTGTCTCCTGGCCACCATCATCAGAGTCGGAATCACTGGTGGTGTGCACGAGGGTCCCATGAACACAAATGACATCACCTTTTGTCTCTTCCAAAGTAGAGAGTGGAAGCAGCTCTTGAGCTAGGAGAGATGTCCCTGCTTCTCCTTTTCTCTGACTTCCCTCTGATTCTGTCTCTACCCTGGCAATTTTCTCACCATTTCCGAGGTCCAGTGAAACCCGAGACTCTGCTTCCTGTGGAACCAAGCCATCGCTGGGATCATCCTGCTGAGATGTGGGCTCCGTGTCTAAACTGCGGAATGCTTTCAGCACAGCATCTTCCTCCTCTGGACTCACAGATTCCAGTTTACTTGTAAATCCAAACAGGGATTTCATAGAGAACTTACTCAGGATCGACTGAGCCATTTCAAATCCAGCTTCTGGTTTTGCTGGTTCTGAGACATCACTGCCATCCAGAGAATTATCAATGTTCTCCATGTCTCAGTAATGCCCTTGGTGGAAGTTCTGACTTGTGCTACCTTCTCCTGCTCTCTCAGTTTATCCGCTCCATCTGTTTTTAATTTGCAGGACCGAGAGCAACAGGACCTGGGAGTCGCGCAGTCAGCCGAACAGCAAACACACTTGGTCTCTTTCAGGTCACTGTGCGGTCCCTCTGGTTTGTGCGATGATGGTGCGCCCGGGAAACTGTGAAAAGTCTGTGGAATCTGTGCCCAGAAGCAGCCAAGGCCGCGCACCTTACTACACACGGACCAGGGAAGCTGCTCTTCTGAAACTTCCGTATTTATTCCCAGGGACAAAAGCCTTTTTGTCATAGGGAAAGTCAGCCTGCCCTGTAATCCCAGCCTAGGACTTCACGAGGAGCTCCGCCCCAGCCCGGCAGTTCTGGTGGCATTCAACTTCCTCATTGGTGAGCAAGTGAAGGCTTCTGAAAGTGCTGAGCCGGCAAGCTGATCCTGACGGCGCTTAGCCACTGCCCCGAGCAGCCTAAGGGAATCAGAAGTGAATCAGCAGAAAATGACTGAAATACTTCTGACACAGGCCGTCTTTTTCATCTGGATTATGATCAGAGAGTCCTGTGCCACCCAGGCCAAAAAACTAGCAGTACACCCAGATCAGCAGCCACTTACAATGTCACAATCAAGGAAACAAACTAGAGAAACCAAGAGATCATCTTGAAAGTGCCTAGAACTCTCAAAGCAGTTCATTTACAGCCCTTGAAACTTTTTTTTTTTTAAGTGCTTTCTTCCGCTTCCCTGCAGGTTTCATCTGGAATGCAGATTTTCGCTGCTAAAGCCAGAGAGGGAAAACTTAAAGGACTGGTTTCAGGTGACTGCTGTTTTAGCTCTGCCCTGGCTGTCTCAGTGCTCTACAAACAGGTACTAGGCAAGCACACCCACCACACCCAGTGTCCATCAGCAACAGGGTGGCAGAGTAAACAGCCCAGGCTCGGCAGGAATGATTACCCTCTATAATCCCTGTGCCAACCGCAAGCTTCTTTCTGCTCAGCAGCTGTGACTTCCTGGCTTCCTTAGAAATTCTGGCATTAGCAGGACACCCTTCTCCCCTTTAGTGTCCCAGCCAATTAAATGAACCCTGGCTTGGCACAGTGTAACACACAACCTGCCCTGTTAGACAAAACAATTCAAACATCCCCAAGGATCCGCATTCCCCTAAAGGGCAAAATATTTGAAGAGTCTCTATCAGTCAGATCTCTATCACAGACCCAATTTGCCTAAACAAAAACAGGACAGACAAAACAATCTCCAAACATCAGCCCAATGTAGTTTCTACCACTCTGTTTACACGCTGGGAAGCTGGCAACAAGGATGGGGGTGAAAATTGCAGGCCTGTTTCCTAGCTGCATAGCTGCCTCTTGGGACAGCTGCCTATCTACCTGAAGGTCTCACTGTTTTTCAAATCCAGTCCCACTCAGCAGGCATGCAGTGAGTGCCTGGGATGGGCAGGGCACTGTTCTGGATGAAGAAGTGAGTTAAATTGGCTTAAAAGTAATCGCCAGCTCTCTTTGAGAAAAGCTTCAAGACGACTGTGGTCAAGTGTTAAACATACACAGCAATTTCTTCTGCAAAATGGTAATGACAGCCATAAGGAAAACGCAAGAGGGGGTGGCTGCGTGTCACATGTTGATAACTTGAGCTGTGTTCCTCAGTACCAAAAACAATGTTTCTAAGTATTAATACTGAGATATTCTGATTGCAAAAATGCATTTCTAGCAATGTATTCAAAAGGAATCCTCACACAAATAAAAAAGGTACCGATCATTACATCCCACCAACTGCTAAGGGAAAGTTAAATACCTTCTAAACCCTGATTTGATCTTGTGTTTTAAACGGGTAGTTCTCTGTTTGCTCCTGATCACGGAATCTTGGGAGATTATTAACTGATGCACACTTAATCAAAAAGCCATCAGAACACTGAAGAAAAATTCAATGGCATCTATTAAGTCTCAGACAAGCTTCTTGTCTAGAGGAAATACCCATTGATTAAAATCAGACATCTGCTTCTTCAAGATTGTAGAAAGGAGAAATCATCACAGAAGATCAGAAGATCAGTCTTCTTACGAGCAATGCAGATCATCCAATTCTAATATGGTGGGGGACAGTGGGAGATGGCACATATTTGGTCTTGTTCTGTTTTTGAACTGAAAAGACTCCATTTTCTCAGACATAACTAATTATTGATTTCGGGAATAAGCTTCCAGGCCCCTTTATAGATTTGGGCAAAATGGAACAGATGCTAGAAGGGTCTATTGGCCCTTCTACACAGTGGCATGGAGCAGAATTATACAGTTTCAGTATCCCCTCAATACTCATAGATGCCAACACAATTTCATGGAAAGTGGGTCAAGTCTTTGGTCCCAGGAGATTATTTTATTTCATCCCCTTGGCTCTAGGTAAGTAAGGTATCATTAGGCTCATTTTAAAAGGTAAGCAACCATGGCTGAGAGAAGGCAACTTGCCAAACTTACACAGCTAGTAAGTGGGGAATGACATCATCTAATATTTGAGTGTTGACTATGTGTTAAGCACAGTTTTAGGTGCTGCTCCACATATATTAACTCATTTAATACAGATAACAATCATATTTTGAGTTGTTATTATTCTCTTTTTCCTGCTAGGAAACTGAGGCACAGAAAGATTAACTGGCTTGCCAGTCCACAGAAACAGTGAATGGTGGAACTGTAATTGGAATTCATGCAGTTGGGCTCCAGCATCCACACTCTCAACCACTCTTCTAAAGCCCAGAGCTCCACTTCCTTCCCTAATAGAAGACCACACACAGCTGAGTCTTGATGTGCAAAGGTTTCAGCCCAGTTCACTGGTGGTCTTTAACTGGGATGTGAAGTATATACTGTATCCTCTTAAATGATATAGAAGACAAACTTCATACACACACACACCCCCCCCACCACCACCAAACTTATACTGAGGATGACTATTCTTTTCTCCTATGTAACTTGGGAAAAAATCTACAAGTGTTTCTTAGGGAAAAAAAGAGAGGGAGAAATCAAGCAGAAATTCCAGTAAACCAACTGGCCTTTCTATCTACCACAGAAGAGACACAGAATCCCCTGGGCTCAAGCATGTCGAGGTTTTCCAGTTTTCCTACCATTCTCCTTTATTTATGAAGCATAACTTCCATTAAAAAGACATAGTCATCCAATGTAATTAATGAGCACCAACCATGAATGTGGCTATGAGGACATAAAAATGACGATACCCCTGCCTTCCACCTTCATGAAACATGTAGTTTAGTTGGGGATATCCATTTAGAAAGAGGAGACCCTTTGTTTATAGACTGTATCCCCCAAGGACTTTATCCCCCATGCTCAGTCTAAAAGTAAAAGCTGGACCTAAATCAATTTTGAATGAAAGCCAGGAGTGAACATCTAAATATGAACACGAGTAAGAGGAGCATGCTAATTCACAGAGATCTTTTGAACACTGACTCTTTCAAGCCACTGGTTCTCATGCCCATAAGAAATGTTACCATTGCTGGTCACTCAGGGAATGAGAGTGTTTCAGATTATAATATGCAAATAAGCAACCTACACATTCAATCTAAATTGACCCTTTACAAATGAATCTCTTCAAAGCTTTAACGTTTTCAGAGAGGAAAATAATCACTTCTTTTGGACATTATCTCAATATCTAATTTTATGCTGAAATAAGCACCTGTTACACAAAACCAGTGGAAGCAAAGACATTTGTCTTTTACAACCTACTACTACCTCAGCTGATTCTCTTTTGTCCTAACATCAAGACACATAAACTCTCTAACAGCCACATCTGTGCAAAAGGCCAGATTAAAAATGATCCACCTCAGACAACACAGGTTTGAACTGCAGGGGTTCACCTATACAAATTCTTTTCAACCAAAAGAAGATGGAAAATGCAATCTTCATGGGATGTGGAACCTGCATATATGAAGGGCTGACTTTTCAACTTTTACTGTTAGTAGGTTCCCAGGGCCTACTGCAGGACTTGAGTGTGAGTGGATTTGGGTATACATGGGGGATCAATCTTCCAAGTATGTGGAGGGAAAACTCTAAGTCAAAAAACAGTTTCTCTCTAAGTGAAAAATAGGTAGCATTTGACCTACATGATGTTCTAACTCTTTTGTTAAAAACAATCAGTACCTAGCTACTTAAAAATGTGAGCATAGTATTTGTGGAGAATTATTTACTAGAAAACTTCATGTATCTCTCATCTCACTGTCCTCTCAGCTGGAAGACATATTGGAGCTGCAACCAACTGTACCTCATGGCAAAAAGAAAATCAGTCTGGGCCAGGCACAGTAGCTCACACCTGTAATCCCAGTAATTTGGGAAGCCAAGGTGGATGGATTACCTAAGGTCAGGAGTTCAAGACCAGCCTGGCCAACATGGCAAAATGCTGTCTCTACCAAAAATATAAAAATTAGCCAGGCGTGATGGTGGGCACCTATAATCCCATCTACTTGGGAGGCGGAGCCAGGGAATCACTTAAACTCATGAGATGGAGGTTGCAGTGAGCCAAGATGGCACCACTGCACTCTAGCCTAGGTGACAGAGCAAGACTCCGTCTCTCAAAAAAAAAAAAAAAAAAAAAAGAACATCAGTCCAATAAGTTGATACTTAGTAAGATAAGAACAACTGCAACAAAAGGCACATTGTCACCTACAAGCAATACAGCCTAGCTCCTTGATTTTCCCAATATTAGGAAATCAGCAATAAAAAAAAATTTTTTAAATCATTTTGCAAAAATTGGACACCATCTGAAAGAAGCTTCTTAAGGGCACCCTTATTCTTTATAGCACTTCCCGATATTATTCAGTTTGAATAATTCACCCCCACATTCTCAGAAAGGCAAGGGGAAAGTAAAGCAAACAGGATTACATTTAACTGTTAGGCTACTTAATTGTCATGATTCTCCTTGTCCAATTTACTTCAACTTCTAGGCCTATTTTTAATGACTAATATCTTCTAGTTTCCTAAAGTAGTTCAAACAGCTTCATGTGAAGACTGCTTGAAACAAGAAGTAGAAAGTGGAGTTAAACTTAGTAAAAATAAGAGTGGGGAAACGATTTCCACAGGAGAAAAAGGTTAAGAGCAATGGACTGGGAAAAATAAGCAAGCTCTGAATAAAAATATGGGTGAAGACTGGGGTTTTTGGCTCGGGAAGTGTGTTTTAATTCGACAAATGGAGTTTTGGATAAAAGGGGAGAGCTGAGGAAATTATGACATCACAAGGAGTCAAAAAATGCAAAATGAATAAGGTGTTATATAAAAGGAGTACAAGATTATGGAATAATTTGGGTAGAACCAAGTGGTTGGAAGGTTGAATGCAACCTTAGAAATTTTCCAGCTTGGCTTTTTTTTTTTTTTTTTTTTGAGACAGGGTCTCGCTCTGTTGCCCAAGCTGGAGTACAGTGGCACAATCACTGCTCACTGCAGCTTTGACCTCCTGTGCCCAAATGATTCTCCCACCTCAGCCTCCTGAGTACTTGTAATTATAGGTACATGCTACAATCACCACGCCTGGCTAATTTTTTATTTTTTTGTAGAGGTGGGGTTTTACCATGTTGCTCAGGCTTGTCTCAAACTCCTGGCTTCAAGTAATCTGCCTCCCTTGGCCCCCCAGTGTACTGGGATTACAGGCTTCAGCCGCCGCTCATGGCCTGGCTTGACCTTTTGTTTTAAAGATGAAAACATCTGAGGTTAAGGGAAGCTAAACAACTGGTACCAGTTCATACCACTCAAGTGCAGCACCCAGATGGGAAACAAGGCGTCCTATCTCCTGTTCACCCACATCACATCACCCTGCTGCTATGCTGTGGGATCTTACCTTCTTCCTGATCACCATCTTCGTTAAGCTCATTTTCCACATCTTTGAAATGGAGACAACACCTTGCTGCTTCTACCTAATTCATAGGAATATAAGGCCAAAAGAAAGACAAAGCCAGAGACATCCTTAAACTTCTAGTTATGTAGCACTTTCCCTGCCTTCATGCTGTGTTTCTTTGCCAATGCAATGCTCACCACAGCCTCTCTGGGTCACCCTATTGAAAGCCTGCAACTGTTTTTACTAATTGGTTAAAAAGAAAACAGGCAGCACCTGCCTCTTGCAAGGGCCCGTCCCAGTGATTAAGTCCTTTTTTCTGTTAAAAAGTCTTAAAGTAAATATTTCTAAGACTGGTTCCACTGGGCAGTATCAAAGCTTCTGTGGAAATGGATTGAATACTGATAACAAACTAGAAGAATCTAAAAGGAAAGGAGAAAGGCTGGGACATCTTGTGAAGCTGGAAGAAAGGAAGACAGCAGTGGGTATGTAATCTTGTGATGATCAAGAAACATGGGCACTGTGCAGAGTTAAGAACAGACCCTCAGCTAGGTGCAGCAGGTCACGCCTGTAATCTTAGCATTTTGGGAAGCCAAGGTGGGCAGATCACTTGAGGCCAGGAGTTTGAGACCAGCCTGGTCGACATGGCGAAACCCTGTCTCTACTAAAAAGACTAAAAATTAGTGGGCGTGGTGGTGGTGTGTGTCTGTAGTCCCAGCTACTTGGGAGGCTGAGACAAGAGAATTGTTTGAACCTGGGAGATGGAGGTTGCAGTGAGCCAAGATGGTGCTACTGCGCTCCATCCTGAGCAAGACTCTATCTCAACAACAACAAAAAAAAAAACAGACCTTGAGTCCTGGGCTCACGCCATGCTCCACCCCTACAAAAGGCTTACCCTGGGGCAAGTTATATATAAGCTCCCTGTGCTGCAGCTCCCTCACCTGGAAACTGATAAGAACAGTACCTACTTCATGGACTGCTGAGGCATACACTATTATGTGTTTGGCTCTCATCAATGACTGACATGTAGTAAGTACCATATAGGTAGGATATGTTTTCCTAATAGAAGAACAACTTCCTTAGGGACATCAGCCATCATCTAACAGACTTTTTTAGGATTCTCAATAGAAAACAATATTTACTGATGAACAGTCCAAGCAGGAAGTTTTCTTCTCCCAACTCCCTCTTTTATATGCACTTGGGCAGAGGGACTACATATAACACACCTCTGCATGCCCCAGCCGCAACCATGCCACAAGGAAATTGAGCTCCAAAGAAAATTATTCCAAAGGATCCCTTTGGGTGTTTCAGGGCCAGTGCTTTCTCGATTGGATTTTTCCATCAGTGAAACTTGAAGAGAGTTACTCAAGTTTTCTCAAGTGACCACTGCATAAGGTGACAAAGTTTGCCCTGTTCTTTATGTTGTTTCCTAAGCACCAACATGATTTTTAAACCAACTCAGTTATTTGAGAGAAAACAAAAATCCATGAATTTGGTGTTTCCTCCACCTTTTTCTCAAGAATCTTCTGCTGAAGCATACTGATAATGACACTCAGTGCCTTAGCACTGAGATTTTCCCTTCTTTGGGGAAGGACTGTTCTGAGACAGTGAGCAAGCCTGGATCCTCAATAGCACAGCACTAGCCATTCATTCATTTATTTACTTTTGGGTTTGGGCCGCTTCATTGGATTTCAAAGGGGTTGCTTCATTACAAATGAAAGAAAAGATTACAGACATGAAAATCAAGTTTGAAACAGTTATTACATTACTGGTTAGAATCCTACTCTCAAATATTTCTGAGACTGGGTTGTTCCACCAACCAGTGTCAAAGGTCCCCTAGAAATGGATTTAATGTTGATAACAAAGTAAAATAATGTAAAAGGGGAGAGAAAGGCTGTGACTTGTGAAGCTGTCAGGGATGAAGGCTGGTGGGTAGCAGCCTTTAAAGTACAGAATTTCCTGGGACGTGTTTCTAAAGAGTTTTGAGCTTTTCCAAAGCGAAGGAATAATATTGCTGTTACATATGACTAATGACAGCAGAAGTATGGAGTCGATGGAGAAAGCATTTCATTGTGACTAAGTTGCTCCTGATAAAAGATGAAGCCCTGGAATTTACTAAACTACTTATGCCTATGGCTGCTTATACTCCCTTCTTCTCATACAGTAGAACGAGGCAGTTCATGGTTACTGCTATAACTTTTTCTTTTCCTTCTTTAATTTTTTAAAGTTATCTTGAGAATATTAGTTCAAACTCCAAAGATCCAGGTACCATTTAAAAATATTTTTAAAGGGGACAATAGAAAATCTAGGGAAGGTGGAGATTTATCTAAAAGAAAATGAAGATGGATGAGAAGTGCATGCATATTGTTCCAAGTAAGCACCATGCTAGGTTCTTGATGCAAGTTTTCTTGCACCCTAATCCTCTCCAATGAAAGTTTCTGCAGTAAAGCTGGCATTTATATTGGATCCATCTGATTCTAAATGTTTGTTCTTTTCATGACCAAAACAAACAAAAAAACAAAACACTATGGTATTTTATAACAGTTTTCTTTCCTACTGAAACATAGGAAGGGAGGCTAAATAAATCACTTGGTTACCTAGAACCAAATGGCTACTGAAATTGGAAGTTTACAGAGGGTAGAAAGGTCACAAATGAATCCTGAATCAGTAATGATTCTTTGACGCTAATACCCACATGATTAATTTAGACATTTAAAGAGCAACAAATGTCAGTACACTAAAATTACAAAGGAGAAAGTAAGTCAGGCGTTGCCACAGTTATGATCCAATTCTTTTTTTGAGAAGGAGTCAAGCTCTGTCACCCAGGCTGGAGTGCAGTGGGGCAGTCTTGGTTCACAGCAGACTCTGCCTCCCGCAGCACAAGCTTCCTGCCTCAGCCCCCTGAATAGATGGGACCACATGTGCATGCCACCATGCATGACTCATTTTTGTTCTGTTTTGTTTTCTAGAGACAGGGTTTCTCCATGCTGCTCTGGCTGGTTTCAAACTCCTGGGCTCAAGTGATTCACCTGCCTTAGCCTCATAAAGCATTGGGATAACAGGTGTGAGCCACTGCGCCCAACCCATCAATTCTTAAACAGTTAAAGAGAGAGCCGAGAAAAAGTAGAGGAAGCGACAAGGGCTATGTCTTTGAAGAGTGATGTAATGGGGTTTAGCATGAGATATTACTAATCACACACTAGCTGTGTTACTTGAGGCAAGGTCTTTAATGTCTCCAAGATAGCATCTGTGTGTAAAATGGGAAAAATAATACTTAACTTGTAGAATAGTTCAATAATTAAATGTGCTCATATTCTTAACCCACTGCTTGCTTGATTCCCCACAGACATTAAATAACTGTGACCATCATTACTATGGAGCATGTGCAGGTGGTGGGGAGGAACCACATCTCCATGGTTTTGAAATATATTCACTATTGCCTCCATGTGGTACATCATTTTAATTGGAGACTTAAATAAAACAAGTATATATAGGACTACTGTCATTTTCAATACTTTAAAAAGCCTCATGAAATGTTCTGAAGAAATGTTATAACCATTCCTAGAATCAAAGTCACATACTTTCTATAGCTGGAGAGGGAAGTTTATGATGTTCATATGCAAGACACCATTAGCTGCAATCCTTAATGCAATTTAGAAATAATGATACTAATAAATCAGAATTGCTTAACTAAAATCTGTAAAAACCAAAAGGCAACAGAAAAACAACTGAGCCATAAAAACCAGAACTTTATGTTAATATAGGAGTGTTCATAAACAGTCAGTATGTGAAGGCTACTGCATTTCAAATTCTAAATAGCTTATATAGGATTGTAATTTTAACCACACATTTCCACCTTCATCCTGGAGAGAGAGAAGAAGAGAAAAAGCTTTTCCGAAAGACACACATGGAGTATAAATGATGAATGTGGTAAGAGATCGAGGTTGGAAGACACTATGTCAGATTCACAGCACTCTAAGTCTAGTGAACGCCGACAGAACTTCAAGCTTTTGAGACACAAAAATGAGGTTAAAAAATTGGAACTTATCCAAAGGTGGCAAAAAACAATTGTGAATTTTAGAGAAAATAAGTATTTTAGCGGCCATAGTCCAATTCACTTAAATATAATTCCTAGACAAATTCCTCATCATTTTTAATAAAATTCAGTCCTAGTCTGTGTTCTCTCTGGCTTTGAAAGTATAATACAGAGTTTTCTCTGTATATACTCTCAAGAGTCCAAATTTTATATGAACAGCTATGATATTTCTTTTCAGAATAGGAGAGCGATAAATAAGAATAATGAGTGTTATCAAGATCAAAGAAAAGCAAATCTTTCCTTTTCAGGCAGTTCACCTGAGGTCAGGAGTTTGAGACTAGCCTGGCTGTCATGGTGAAACCCTGTCTCTACTACAAATACAAAAATTAGCTGAGTGTGGTGGTGCATGCCTGTGATCCCAGCTACTTGGGAGGCTGAGGCAGAAGAATCACTTGAACTCAGGAGGCAGAGGTGGCAGTGAGCTGAGATTGTGCCACTTCACACCAGCCTTGGTGACAGAGCAAGACTCTGTCTCCAAAAAAAAAAAAAAAAAAAAAAAAGAAAGCTGAGCTGTTACCAGATTTGCCATTATCTTGCAATTTGTAGAGAAGTATGAGAAATGATATAAAAATTAAACTTTGTGATTAGCAGAAAATAGAAATTCTATTTAAACACGATAACAATCCTCCGCACCAATTCCCAAATTTGAACTAATTTGAGAGATAATTGGTTAATTTGCATATGAATTAGGAATTAAATCAGATTGTTTTCTTTCAACTGCTTAATCATGACTTAAAGTGATGAGGAATTTGTAAGAAGCAAAACAAAACAAAATGATTTTCCAAATTGATCAATAATTCATCCCTTCTAACTGTTCTTTTCATCTGGATAATTTCTTGATCATTTATCATACCACCAACAGACACATGCTCTCTCTCATTCTTTTTCTCTTTCACACATATACACACTGACATATGTATTCACACATACACAAATATACATACTCCTTCGGGAAACAAGCTACTTTGATATTTCTGAATTCACTTCACTTGCAAGTACAAGTCACATTGTCATGAATATCCTAATGCTATGGCCTTTGGCTTTAAGTGGTAGACTCTTTCATTGGCTTCCATGAAAACAATACTGAAATGCATGCAGCTATCTCCGCGTAACACAAAGACACCACAAAACAGAGCAATCTGCACATTTGTGGATGTTGAATCTAATTTATGCTGTGAAACTTGTTATTTAGGAGTGAAAGAAGGTGGAAGGACTGAAATCTGCTGATATTCCTGAATACCCAAATTTTAAAGTTTTCTTTTTTTCCTTTTTTTCCTTTGTGTTAACCACTAGACACCCCCTCACACTGCTAGTGCATTTAATTATATGTCTGCTTAACAGTTCCAGAGACTGGCTGGGTGCGGTGGCTCATGCCTATAATCTCAGAACTTTGGGAGGCCAAGGTGGGCGGATCACCTGAGGTCAGTAGTTCAAGACCAGCTTGGCCAACATGATGAAACCCTGTCTCTAGGAAAATACAAAAATTAGCTGGACATGATGGCTGGTGCTTGTAATTCGAGCTACTTGGGAGCCTGAGGCAGGGGAATCGCTTCAATCTGGCAGATGGAGGTTGCAGTGAGCCAAGATTGGGCCATTGTACTTCAGCTTGGGTGACAGAGCGAGACTCCAACTCAAAAAAAAAAAAAGTTCCAGAGACTGAATCTTGAAACAACACAAGCACCTGTGGAAATCCCCCCACCCCGTCCCGTGCTCAGAGCTTGCTTCAAGGCTTCAGTCAAGCCCGAGATGACGCAGAACCATTTACCAGATGTGTCAATAACTCGAGATAAGCCATTGGAACAAGTCACACCGATGTGTACTGCCTCACGTCCTGCATGGAAGATACGCCATGGCAAAACTTCCTCTTCTTAAATCCTCGCTTTTCACTTGGAAATTTGTAGCGGTTCCATTAAGACAAGAGCCTGGACCGTTTTCTCCACAGCTAGCTTTGGTTTATAATAAAGTCACTCTTTTACCATACCCCCACCTTGCTAACTGGTTTGGCAGGCAGCAAGTGGCTGAACCTGCATTCGTAACATTCTTGTCAATGTTTCACCATTAATTTTATTTTTTAAATGTTAAAAATTGATATATCATACATATTTTGGGATACATATGGTATTTCGATACTTGTATACAATATGTAATGATTAAAAGAGTAATTAGGATATCCATCACCCCAATCACCATTAATTTTAAAGACCCAGGATACCTGGTGCATGCTGAGGCATCTAGTATCCCATATCAGTAGCTATAGAATTTTATTGGATGAGTTCTGTGGGGTAATTTTGGTTGTAGTTCTAGCTCTAATTCTGAGCCTGGATCTCAATCTTCCTCACTGATTATGGGAGCTAACCCCATCCATTAAATGAATGGCTTCTGTTCTTAAATTTAAAACAAATCAAAAGAAAACAAGTAAGTCAAAAGTAGTGGAGAGACAGAAGGACTTAACGTACTTGGGTCTAGACTCAGATCTGGGTTTAAATCCTGCCCTTGCCCTTGCTTAACACCTCTAAGGGCAGGGTCTGGCCCTTAAGAAGTGATCAGTAAGACATGGAGGTTCTTATTACCTGTTTAGACAGTCAAGGTTGGGAGGAGCCTTGGTAATTACATCCAGGTTCATAGGATACAGTTACTTGGAATGGGATGCGGTGTCTTCCCCAGCCAATTAAGCCACTTCAGTAAAAAACATACAGGGCCTCACTGGTGAGAAGGATATTGTGATGAGCCTTGGAAATCAGAATCATCAAGAAGAGTTCAGGGGTGTGTGTGTGTAAGATGGAGTCTCGCTCTGTCATTAGGCTGGAGTGCAATGGTGCGATCTTGGCTCACTGCAACCTCTGCCTCATGGGTTCAAGCGATTCTCCTGCCTCAGCCTCCTGAGTAGTTGGGATTACAGGTGCCTGCCACCACACCTGGCTAATTTTTGTATTTCAGTAGAGACAGAGTTTCACCATATTGGTCAGGTTGGTCTTGAACTCCTAACCTCAGGTGATCCACCTGCCTTGGCCTCCCAAAATGTTTTAAAAGCTGCCATGCAAAATCCTATTTCCAGAGAGTAGTACCACCAGGATATAATCCTAACAACTACTTATCTGTTTCTGCTTTTCATATCTTTGTTTTCAATTTCAGGCCATATCTCTTTTAGTGTCTTTTCTACCCACCCATGCCCCTTGTTTACTGTCACATTACAAACTATTCTCCATGGTGAGCATTCCTTTCCAATGGAATCTTCAGGATACTGTACTTGTTATAAGAAGTTAGGCCTCAGTGCTTCTCTAGTCTCTGATTCTACTCAGTTGCCTTTGATAAATCTGGTTGAAAGTTTGGCTAATGGTAGCTTCTAGTTCAGTGGAACTTAAGAAACTGTCCCTTCAGGCTAACTTCTTAATATTCATGTTCTAAATCGGCACTCTGGGGTGACTGCAGTTTTGTCATATATAGGTGCAACCCAAGGGCAAGTCACACATTTGGTACATTTGGATCTTGTTTCAAAAGTAATACCTAGGGTTGCCCGAGTTAGTTAATAAAATATAGGACACACAGTTAAATATTAATTTCAGATACAAAACCAAATAACTTTGTAGCATAGGCATGTCCTATACAATATTTGGAAACCCCATGGCCCAAAAGTGGAGCTGACAGGGCTTTGGATTCAGTCTTTCAGGTGCTTTGTAGTTTGCCCAGAATAATCTACAGAATTTGCTTGACCAGGACCGCAGGATCATTACCCAAACAGAGTTTCCCTACACAGCAGTCTGGAATCTATACCAAAGTATTAGTTGTGTGAGATACTGATATAATGAGAAATATACTATATATTAGGTCTTCTTCTGGCTCCTGGACAGAACTTCTAAAACTCTTGTAACTTCCTAAGAGTCATGGAAGTAGTAATAATATTTGAATATACTCAAATATATTCAAATGTATATAGAAGTTGTAATATTTGTTTTTTGCCCTCAGCTCCTGAAACAGCTCAGAAGCAATAAAGGTAAAAGGGGCATCTTTTGCTATTCACAACAAGCCCCTTTCACCTGCACTTGAGCTTATGTTAATGAGGTGACTTTCAGAGGATGAGAGGCTGGCTGTCAAGTGAACCAACATTGTGATTAGGGGGTTGACATTTTGGTCCCCAACATCTTACCCCCAGGAGGGTAGAGAGGCTAAAGTTTGAGTTAATTACCAATGTAACGAAGCCTGCATAAAAACCCTAACCAAAAAAGTTCTGTCTCCACAGGAGACAGAAGCTCTTGTGCTCAGGACCCTTCCAGACCTCACCCTATGTATCTCTTGATCTGGCTATTCATTTGTATCCTTTAAAAATATCCTTTGTAATAAATTGGTAATGTCAGACATGTCTGAACCAGAGCGACTCCATCTTGAATAGGAGATGGGTAAAATAAGGCTGAGACCTGCTGGGCTGCATTCCCAGTAGATTAGGCATTCTTAGTCACAGGATAAGAAAGAAGGCTGCCGCAAGATACAGGTCACAAAGACCCTGCTGATAAAACAGGATGTGGTAAAGAAGCCAGCCAAAACCCACCAAAACCAAGATGGCAATAAAAGTGATCTCTGGTCATCCTCACTGCTCATTATATGCTAATTATAATGCATTAGCATGCTGAAAGACACTCCCATGACGTTCCCAGTGCCATGACCCTGGTAACGTTGGGAAGTTGGCTTATATGGTCTAAAAAGGGAAGGGAGCCTAAATTCCAGGCAATCTTTTCCCCTTTCCTGGAAAACTCATGAATAAATCACCCCTTATTTAGTATATAATCAAGAAATAACTATAGGTATACTCAAGCAGCCCATACCACTGTGCTCTGCCTATGGAGTAGCCGTTCTTTTATTCCTTTACTTTCTTAGTAAACTTGCTTTTACTTTACTCTGTGGACTTGCCCCGTATTCTCTCTTGTGTGAGGTCTAAGAACCCTCTCTTGGGGTCTAGATCAACACCCCTTTCTGATAACAGTAAGTAAACTGTTTCCCTGGGTTGTACAAGTTGTCCTAACAAATTATTGAGCCCGAGGAGGGGGGTCATAGGAGCCACCTATTTGTATCCAATTTGGACAGAAGTTATGGGTAACCTGGGAACCCACTACTTGTGACTGGCACCTGAGGTATGGCAGTTCTGTAGGACTGAACCCTTAACTTGTGGGATCTGACTGCAATTCCAAGTAGATCATGTCAATTGAATTGAATTGTGGAACATCTAGTTGGTGTCTACAGAGAATTGAGAATTGCTTGTCATGAAAAACATGTACACTTGGTCTCAGAATGTCGGAAGTGTTGTGAGGGTAAAGGAGGTTTTTTGTTTTTTGGTTTTTTTCCATTTAGTTTGTTAAATAAATGCTGCCCAGAGTCTCCCTACTGTTTGTCCCACACCAATCCCACCTCCTGCCATTCCTCAAGGAACCGCTGAGTCTTCTTATAGTTTAGTAACTAAAAGGTGAATGCCCAACTAAATGAGGAGACTTAGTAACAGCCCCGACCTTAATGCCAGTGTCCATCCTGACATGCGGATGCCAAACTCCCACCAATTATTTCAAGTACGGAATGTTTTAGCTGGCATCACATACTAATGAGTCAGTGTAGCCACAAAAAAAGGCTTAGGAAAGTAACATTCTGATGGTGACACCGAAAGTCAGGTTTCAAACTATAAGCACGGCAATGCTGGTCCAGTGTCTAAGGCTGATCAATATGAGTCCAAAGCCCAGCAGAGGAAAAGGGTTTTTGTGAGCTGCTAGTTATTAACAGGAGGCTCATTTCTTCTTCTTCTTTTTTTTAAATTACTTTTTTATTTCCATAACTTATTGGGGAACAGGTAGTGTTTGGTTACACGAGCAAGTTCTTTAGTGGTGATTTCTGAGATTTGCACCGATCACCCAGGCAGTATACACTGCATCCAATGTGTAGTCTTTTACAGGATACACATTTTTTCTAAATAAGTATAATCCTTTCAGACAGAAACCTTACCTAGAATATTAATATTTAAACGTATGAGTCAAATTACACTGTCCACAGAGGGGAGAAGGGCTTGGAGGTGAGGAAGGAAACACAGGCCCCAAAGCATAAAAACTGTTGATCCAGAAAATAATCTAAAGAAACTATTTTAGTTTTTATAATTCAGATTAATAAAAAACTAAGCAACATGTATTTATTTTTAATTACACAGTATTTATACAAATATACAAATATATATTTCTATATCACAAATTATATATTTATAAATATATTAAAATTATACATATATACATATGTATAATTTATATATTATATATATGTAACATATATAAATATATATAAAACCCATAAAAGGCTAGTTCAGGAAATATTTTCCATCTAGTGATAAATATAAAAAACCTAAAAATACTTATAGAAAATAATCCACCTCCTAGAATTTTATTATAAAGAAATAGTCCTAAATAATGGGGGGAAGGGTATAGGAAAAATTATACATGTGGTCATGCTATTTTCTTTCCAAATAGTGGTTCTATTCCAAAACTGGAAACAACTTCAATATCAAATAATGGAGAAATGAGTAAATAAATTTTGGCATACCATTTTGGGGACTATAACTCAATCACTTAAAACACATCTATAACGTGTTTATAACAGCCTGTATAAGCAGTGTAAGAGTAATTGGTTAAAAAAGAGAGGAGGTTATAAAATCTGGCATGCTTATATGTTTTAAAAAAATCTCTCACTGAAAAACAAACCATACTTAGTGAAAAACACAACATTTATCAAATTGTAACAGTCGTCATTGCTAAGATTATGAGGTTTTTTTTTTTTCACTGTAACTGTATTTCAATTTTTCTATAAGGATTGTGGAGGATTTTTATAATTGTAATAAATTAAGTAAAAAAATCATTTAATTTACCGAGGAAAAGGAAAACCAGAAATACATTGTTTAGCCAATTTAAAAAAACGCATAGACACAGTATTTTTTTAAAACACAGAAGAAAAAGTAGCTTTTCAAAATCTATTTCAGCACTTTTTTACACTCTAGGCCTACTGTCTGTGGCAAATGCAACTTAAAGTAACTCACCAACAGATGTCACTGTTACACTTCCTACTTTAAGCATATCTCTCAAGAAGCACAACTTCACTTTAGGTAGGGGAATAAAATTAAAAACTTTACTAATTCCCATGTCATCTGCTGCAGGGTTGCAGATTTCTCCTCTTTCAGCTTCATTCTAAACCACCCTTTGTAATACCTGGAATGTTGAATGCTATTCTAAAATGACATACAGTGACCATGGTTTTATGGTTATGAAAAGTACAAGGTTCTCCTGCTCTTTGATTGCCACCCATGTGAACACCACAGACTTAACCCACACTCCTCAAATACATGGTTCCATATCTGAAAGTAATGACTTAGAGAGAACACAAGATTGTCAACAGGCATTAAAATTAATAGCTAAAAAAAGAAAAACTGCTTCTTAGATTTCTGGTGCTCACTTCATTTGTGACAGGTAACTGGATGGGTAAAGAGGTATTGCCGAATATCACAATAATCTGGTAAATCTTATCAAGCCATCTAAATGTGGAAGTAGCTGAACCCCAGCCCAGTGTTTTCTAAGGGGGAGTCAATGCTTCTGTGCCAATGAAAACATGAATGAATAAGAAATGAGAAGGCAGGTGGGTGTGGTCGCTCATGCCCGTAATCCTAGCACTTTGGGAGGTCAAGGCAGGGAACACTTTGAGGTCAGGAGTTCAAGACCAGCCTGGCCAACATGGTGAAACCCCATCTCTACTAAAAATACAAAAATTGGCTGGGTGTGTTGGTGCATGCCTGTAAGCCCAGCTACTCAGGAGGCTGAGGTGGGAGGATAGCTTGAACCCAGGAGCCAGAGGTTACAATGAGCAAAGACTGTGCCACTGCACTCCAGCCTGGGCAATAGAGCAAGACTCTATCTTAAAAAAAAAAAAAAAAAAAAAAAGAGAAGGCTATGTTTTTTTGAACTTAAAGCTAAAAGTAGATCTACCATTTGATCCAGCAATTCCACTACTAGGTATATACCCAGAAGAAAAGAAGCCATTATATGAAAAAGATACTTGTACATGCATGTTTATAGCAGTACAATTTGCAATTGCAAAAATATGGAACCAGCCCAAATGCCCATCAATCAATGAGTGGATGAAGAAAATGTGGTGTGTGTGTGTATGTGTATATATATATATACACAGAATACTAATCAGCCATAAAAAGGACTGAAATAATGGTATTTGCAGCAACTTGGATAAAAATGGAGACTATTATTGTAAGTGAAGTAACTCAGGAATGGAAAACCAAACATTGTATGTTCTCACTCGTAAGTGGGAGCTAAGCTATGAGGATGCAAAGGCATAAGAATGATACAATGGACTTTGGGGACTTGGGGGAAAGGGTCGTGGGAAGTGAAGGATAAAAGACTACACATTGGGTACTGTGTACGCTGCTTAGATGTGGTGCACCAAAATCTCAGTAATCACCACTAAATAATTTATTCACGTTACCAAACACCACCTGTTCCCCAAAAACCTATTAAAATAAAAATAAAAAATAAATTTAAAAAAAGAACTGCAGAAGAGAGGTCATTAAAAGTGAACAAAAATTTTAAAAAAAGAAAGCAGAAGGTTATTTTTTAAATGCATCATCCTATATTCTGCAGATTTCCTGCCAACCTATTCACCTGTTATTTGAGCAGCTGAGCTGAAGAGAAAGGTTCATGAATATGCAAGGCAGGCAGGCTATTTGGATTTCATTTGAGAATCTAGAGCATATCAGTTGGCTTACATATGTTATTCACAAATTTTTAGTAAAACGATATTAAGAAGTGACTTGCAACCATTGGGTACTCCCACAATGAGATTTAGGCTGCAAAGCTAATGAACGGAGTGCTCTGAAAAGACTCAGATAAACGACAAACGCAGTCACTTCTAGACAAGTTGTTAGTTATTTTCTAGTGTATGAATTTTGAATCACCAAGATGCATCTTGATTTTCTGCAGCCCACTGATGTTTTTATCCATACTGATGCATACAGGAATGTACACATCATTAATGATGCATACACTGATCCATACATTAAATGCAGCTTTATATACATAATTTACATTAAATTCATATGAAATGAGCCTCTGTTGACTACAAAGAACCACAGCACAATCACAAAGATTTCTACTTACATGGAGATCCAAGTACAGTTCGCTTCTGTTTGACTTTTCCCTTTCTTCGTGAAGCAAAAATGGACAGGCTGGTCCTGCTCTGTAGCCCAGAACCCACGTGCCTCCATCCCTGTTGGGATGGTCTTTAAGTGTCTGCTCATTGAAGCCATCCCAGGGAAAGCTCTCAGAGGAGATACCTAAACAAACATAGAGAAGGCCATCAGTGACATGGCAGCCAAATAAATAAATAAATAAATAAAGCCATACTTGGGGAACTCCTACTTAGACTTTTTCATACTATCTCTTACTTTACTTTCTAAGTTATATTTTTAAGAGATTGCTTTCCTTCTAAAGTTTTTCTCCCAACAATTTCTGGATCGCTCTAACAAAAAACTGCAACATATCCTTTCATCCCCAATTTGAAAAGATAAGTCTATTGGCTGTACTGTATGGTCCATATTCTTGCTTAGAGGTTGCATGGGCCGTTCTATCTCAGAAAGGAATCAGAGGAGGAGCTAAGGGACAGGAGTCAGGAGGCCTGGCCTGTTGGCTTTCCTGTGATTCCTAAACAGTGTCATCTGAGCCAAGTCACTAATGTGTGTGTTCTCCAGGGCAGGAACTGTGTCTTGTTCATTTTCATTTCTGGGAATAGAATAATTATCCATGGTGCATACTGGACTTGGTCAGTTTGTTGAATTAGTGAGTAATGCATGAGAAACCTATTTGGGATTTGCTTTTGTCATCTCTAGAATCAATGGTATTAAGTCTAGCTCATTCTTACCTAAACTGCAGGCAAGTGATAATAGGATGATAATCATTAACTGTGTGCCAGACACTGTTCTTAGCTCTGTTCAATTTTTATGATAACATATAGTTAGGTATCATTAGTGTTCTCATTTTAAATGGGGAAACTGAAGTACAAAGAAGTTAAGTAATTTGCTCAAAATCATAAAATCAGCAAATGGTTAAACTAGGATTCGAACCGAGGCAGTTTAACAACAGAGGGCCGTGCTTTTAAGACTACACTCTGGCCCCTGCCTGACTTTCTATTCTTAAGATGGCAACAAGTGTTCTACAACAAAAGGATTTTATGGTCAGTAAAGTGTGAGAAAAGCTACGTACTGTATCTCTTAGATATATTTCCCCTGCCAGGTGACTTGCTTTGGCCATCTGAATGTATCTCTTAGAGAGCCATGATTCATGCTAGCATATTAAAGACCTTGGACATCCTTTAGTAAAGAAAACCTAGTTCTGTACAATAGCATTTTCCAAGCTTGTTTCACTACAGAATCTATTTAAAGGGACACCTGCTAAACATGTCACAAGCCACTTAATGGTGTACTGGAAAACACCAGATTAGATCACTTCTAATGTTTCATATAGCACTCAACTTCCTAGCCCTCTTTTAATTCCTGGTAAGCAACCTTGGCAAAATATTAAGCAATTAGGCAGAAGTTAAAGGTTTAGGCTCAGTGTATTTTGCAATAGAGATCACTTTTAAATATAATAGAGTGTTTATTACACATAATCCCTGTAAGAGTCTGTTTGGCAGTCACCCAAAGCCAACCAATGGCTTCTATCATGCTGAAACCTGACTTACACAAAACATGAGCTGAGAGTAAGTCAGCTCACAAAGGAATTGCGGGATAGCCTGCTTCTCCTTTATATTCAAGTAGCATTTTAGAAGAAGGAAAATTTGAAAACAGCTAAGGTTTGGCTATTGTTTGCCTGCTCAGTTTGTTGGTTTTTAATCACACTTCGAAGTAAAAGATGACGCAAGGCAGTGTTTCTACAGGTGCCCTCTAGCAGGCTGCTCACAAAAACACCTTTCTGCAGCCACTGAGAAAAATGAGAGTCCAGGGCTTCCCAAGTCTATGCTCACCTCTACAGACACAGTTGTCTAGAAGAGCATACCCAGGCTCTTCCTTGATCTGGGCCAGAGGCCTTAGAAGAAATGCCTTTCTAGTTAATCCCCTCGCTACCCACTGTCTACAGACAGTCTTCTGGGCTTTCATTTAGAGTCTCATGTGCTTTGGAGTGACCCACTCCTAGTTTCAAGACATAGGAATGAACTAACGCCTAAAAGAACCTCAGGGAGAAGGCACTCTGCTTAGCACCTTTGCTTTATCCTCATGTTGACTCTCAGGAAGATAGTACTGATTATATTTTAACAGATGAAGAAATTAAAGCTTAGACCTCTTTTAACTTCTATTTATATGGCTCATCCTCCTCCTAGACTATTTCTGTTCACCTTTGGTAAATAAATCTTTTAAAATTTACAGTATACTCTCACTGAACTATCTCATTTTCCAAGATGTATTAGTTACTAATGACATCCCTCATTTTAAATCCCTCCACCTTTCATTTTTCTTTTGAAGTAACTGCTGGCTTTGGGTAAAGTTTGCACAGGATAATAAAACAATATAAAACATAATATATATTATATATATCACAAAACAATGTACACCACCTGAGGTAAGACATCTGTATCATCAGAGGCATATTGTCTGGTGAGTATAAGTTCATCATTTAGGTATGAGAGAGTGAAAAATTCCTACAATAACAAGGATTTGGGGTCCCTGATAAAACACACATGCATACACATGCATGCATATTTATGTGAACACACATGCAGACCCCTCACACACCTGCAATGTCTATCCAATACTGCATTAATGAGGTGAGGCATGCAATCAAATTCACTCTCTATGCAGAGGAAAAACAATGTAAAGTTTAAGCAGAAACAATCAAAGTTATTTCTTTCTGGAAATGGTTTTAGTTTTAAAGCATTAATTTCTAATACCTAAGGTTTAACCAGACAATATCCCTATGAAGGAAACATGCAAGGTAAAACTGTGATGCATAATAATTTTGGTAAGAATCCTTTGGACAGAAAAGGACCATAAGTAACATAAAACTGAAATAAGTAACATAAAAGCGTTATTGTCAAAAGTCTGACAAAGTAGGTTAGGACATAGGACAAAGTCAACATTCTGAAGACTATAATGAATTTATAAAATAATTTTTGAATGGAGAGTTTTAATAACACAAGCACAACATTTTTAGTCAAAAATAAAGCAAATGTCTGTATTTATTAAAATGGGTAGTACCCAAACTAGTCTCTCTAGCTGAATAAATTTAATCAAAAGAGAAGAAAATTATCTGAAATTGGATAAATATATTCTGTCAAAACAGTCAACTGTCATTTAATCTTCTGATACAAATAGATTTGAGGGTGTTAGATATTTGGAGAATATTTTGTGAAAAATTGAATCAGTTTTATCAATTTAAACTTGTGTCTCTTTCCATGTGCATATTACAAATCCGTTTTTTACTCGATGTTAGTTATTTTGTTTCTCCAAGACATTTCAATATTTTGATCGATCACACACAAACACACAGGTTATTTGTACAGATGACCATGGTTAATACAACATACAGCACAGTCACAGTAAAGGTAGGGTGACTTACCTTGGAACCACTTTGAAAGTCTGTGCTTTTCAAAACCATTCACATGATGAGGTGCACTTCCTGATGCTAATCTATAACATCAGACTGAGGTTTTGCTGTCAATTATCAAAACAACAGAAGCAAACAGAATGGAAAGGTAATACGCCATTTAAAATAGGAGGCAGTGTCCACAGCTCATCTTTCCAAAATGGAATCAATCAGTCTGTCTAGCAGGAGTACATTGGATTATTGTTCCCACTGCTTCACTCCCTCCCTGCATTCTGATCACAGACCCAATGCGTTTTCTGGTATATTTCCCCTGCCACGTGACTCGCTTTGGCCGTCTGAATGTAAGCAATGTGACAGTGTGCCAATTCTGGGCCAAGGCCTTGAGATGCAGTGTGTTTTCATGTCCTGCCTTGTGCCTCTGCCCTCGGGAGCTTGGAATGAGGCATGGAACGTCTGATCCAGGCACAGTCCTACAAGCCTGGAGCCAAGCTCAGTCAAACCCAGGCCAGATCGAATGAACCTTAGCCAACTCCGAGGCCAGTGCATAACAACAATACATATTTATTGTAAGCCATTGCGATTTGGGACCTATTTGTTGAAATAGTTGCCTCATATACTATCATGTCTTCTCCCATTAGAAGCACTGTGATTATTAAAGACATTAAACTTTTTCAGCTGAGAGGACTTAAACACAACAGTGTTTCCATTTTGTAATTTGTACTGAAAAAATTTATTCAATGTACTGCAAGGTTTTGAAAAATCAAGTGAAAACTCATGGCACACCCATTTCCTCATTCATACCAAGATTCATGCACAAAATACATTTCATTAAAAAGTTACCCTTATTTACCAGACACTGTCCTTAATGATCTAAAGAACATGCATATAAAAATACACCAATTTCCAAAAGGAAGTCTGTAAACATACTATATAATCAGCAGATCTGGACAAAAGTTCCTAAGGGACAAAATTACAGTGCCTTTTAGGCTGTTTCCTGTAATTCTCTCATCATACCAAGCCCTCGCTTGACAGCAATGATGAAGTGGTTATGTATCCGAAAAGAGGAGAGAAAAAACAAAAACCCTCAGCTTAAAACTCTCCTGAGTTTTAGCTCCTGTGCTGGAGTGTCCAAGGCCATTCATCATACTTGACGTAAAATAAACCCTAAGAGGTGAGGTTTTCTCAGCTGTGAATATCAGAACTGATATGTAAAGGTAGACAGGTTGTCTTCTATTATGTTATTCAAATGTGTACTTACAAGCAAGAATGACAGCAATCTAGATGTGTAGCTAACAGAAAGTGACACTGCTAAGTACTTGTAGAGTGGTTGTGTGGCTGTGTGTATAATCATTCATGTCTATATCTAGGAAGACAGAGCTCTGGCAAAAGCATAGTCTCACGGCTGGCATCTGTCAATTAGAAATCAACGCTCACTAATGCAACTTCCCCCATTTTCATTCTCAGTGGTGTTAAATGACACAATGTCATCAAACCAGCTAGACAGGTAAAATGCTGAGAAGGTGTGGTATCTATCCACCCCAGCCTCTTACTCCTCACTGGAAGTGTACGGGGAGAGAAATGATGAATGAGCAAGGATGGAAAGGTGGAAGGTGTGGCCAGGCAGAGGAAGGCTGCAGGCAAATCAAAAAGTAGCAGAGAGTGGGGAGCAAGCTATGTCAGTCTGAGCAACGATGAGGAAAGCATCCATTGCCATCAAGCAACTACAATATAGTTTGCATTTCTAAAATCATGCTTAAACTCGAATAAAATAAAATAAAATTTACAGTTGGAAGGAATCTTGTATATCTTCCCCACCTACATGCTCATTTCACAGTTGAGAGAACCGAAGCCCATGAAGACTGCAGTATTTCCAACATGCCCAGCTAGCAGCAAAGGCAGAACTAAAATCTAAGTTCTTAATGCTATTTAGAGAAGGATATTATTGTCAGTCTCCAGATGGGAATATTGAGAGCTAAGAGAGAAGTAGATGTGAACAAGTTAAGAGCGTGGGTACAGGGCTTTAACATGTGGGCTAAATTCCTGGCTGTGGCCTTTACTAATTATTCGACCTTGGTGAGGTTACCAAAACTCCCTGAGTCTTTACTCTCTCATCAGTAAAATGAAGATAATAAAAATATGCTTGATATTGAGCTAGGCTCACAATTATTTTCTTTCAGAAGACTTTTCTGGGGTGGGGGATAGATAGATTTGGTGGAAGAAGCAAATAATTCCCTGTTTTAAGTAAAGAAACCTATATACAATGAGGGCATATCCAATATCACACAGTCATGTGAAAGGCTATTTTTTGTCAAAGAAGAAAAAGAGAATAATAATGAAGCTCATAAGAATTCAGTTGCACTGTAGTGCAGCAGATCCTAAATCTGTTCATGTTCCAAAAATAGAATTCACGTCATCAAATGCAACAGCTCCAAGTAAGTAGCTGATCATCTCTGAAAATGACAGCTCCTCAGGGTCATTCATAGATACCCTATGATACTTCTTCCCAGAAGGTCAAACATATGAGCCTAGAGCCATGAATGGAGCTATTTATAGTCATGGCTTTAAATGAAATAGCATTTTAAGGAAATATATGAATATCTCTTATGATTATTGTATTAACCTCCTTCCATGGTTTTTTCCTATGAAGAATACTAGATGAGGAGTGTATATTACTCAAGATAGGAAACTTATTTGTGGCCATAGTTACACTGCATATTTTAACACTTGGAAACAGGGGCACAAAAGACGCTAAGAATAGATAAACGATAAAAGCACCTAGGTAAGGTTTGATGCAGAAAAGATCAAGGAAATAACAAATTTAGGAGGTTGTAGGACTCACTGAGACATTAAAAGCCTCTCACTATTCTCAGACAATAAATGCTCAAGAAATTAGATGTTAGTACTTCAAATACTTAAGTGATCAAAAAATTTTAGTATGTTTGATTATAAAGAATATGGCCGGGTGCAGTGGCCCACACCTGTAATTCCAGCACTTTGGGAGGCTGAGGTGGGCAGATCACTTGAGGTCAGGAGTTTGAGACCAGCCTGGCCAACATGGTGAAATGCTGTCTCTACTGAAAATACAAAAATTAGCTGGGCGTGGTGGCTGGTGTCTGTAATCCCAGCTACTTGGAAGGGTGAGGCCAGAAAATCGCTTGAACCCGGGAGACAGAAGTTGCAGTGAGTCAAGATCATGCCTCTGCACTCCAGCCTGGGCAACAGAGCAAGCCGCTGTCTAAAAAAAAAAAAAAAAAAAAAAAAAGAATATAATTGTTTGTTAACAAAAAACATGTATACATATTTTTGAGACGAGGTCTCACTGTGTAATCCAGGCTGGAGTGTAGTGGCATGATCATAACTCACTGTAGCCTTGGCCTCCTGTGCTCAGCGATCCTCCTGCTTTGGCCTCCCAAGTAGCTGGGACAACTGGTATGCACTAGCAAACGAGGCTAGTTTTAAATTTTCTTTTTTGTAGAAATAGGCTCTTGCTGTGTTGCCCAGGCTGGTCTCAAACTCCTGGCTTCAAGTAAACCTACTACCTTGACCTCCCAAAGTGTTGTGATTAAAGGCATGAGCCACTGTGCCTGGCCCCAAAAATATTACTGAAGAATAAGAATACAAAAAATATGTCATATGGCATTCATTGTAAGTAAATTTGAATAACATTTTCTCTTTCATGTCACATTATTCCAATTATTATGAGGATAGTTGCACCAGTGGGAAATCCAACTCTTGAAGACATGTAATTACTGGTTATCTTGATAGCTAAGGAAGTACAATAAAGAAAAAACTACAAAATACTAAGCCTTGGATTATAAAATATATAGTAAATGATTTCAAAAACATCCTTTCCAAAAAGAAATTATCTTAGGAAACTCACAGAAAGGAATATATATAAGAAGATAAATACAAAGAAAAGAAGAAGGCACACTTACCGTTATTAAATGTGACTGAGAATACACAACACAATTAAGAAACTGAGAATACAATATGGTTCTGAATGTCCTTGCGACATAGCGAGAATAAAGGGACATTCTTTCATTCCTGTCATCAAAAGGAAGAAGCAAGCTGGTCCTTGATGGCCGAGAAAGGTCTTTGTGATATAAAACTCTGAGAAAAATAGCTGTATAATTGACTTAGTTCCCATCTTAGCCTTAGCTCCATCCCAGGTGTTGGGACTAACAATTATCTTCACACAGTATTGCTGCCAGCACTAGAGCCAGCAGGGTTGGTCCAGTTGTCTGTCAAAAACCTTTGCCCTTCTAACCAGAAAAGTTTGGATATTACCTTGACTACCCAATGATTTGGAATTAAAGTGATGAACTCTTCAGTAGAGCTGCTAAGGAATGGCCTCTATAAAACATCCAGATTCATAAATTGCTACCTTTTGCCCAACTGTCTTAGGCACCAGAGTTTTCCTATCTCCCTTCTTCTACCAGTCATTAGTACTGAGGAGGAGTCCTGCATTTTACACCAGCACCTAATTTAACACTTTCCTTCCCAATACATCTACTTTTTTTTTTTTAAGACAGGGTCTCACTATGTCATCTAGGCTGGAGTGCAGTGGTGTGATCTTGGATCACTGCAGCCTCATCCTGTCAGGCTCAGGTGACAAGTGATCTTCCCACCTCAGCCTCCCAAGTACCTGGACCACAGATATGCACCACCATGCCCAGCTAATTTATTTTTGTATTTTGGTTTCACTATGTTGCCCAGGCTAGTATCGAACTCCTGAGCTCAAGCAATCTGCCAGCCATGGCCTCCCAAAGTGCTGGGATTATTGGTGTGAGCCAACTCACCTTGCCGCCCCATTTCTATTTACACACATTTCAGACTGGTTGATAATGCCCCATAGGTCACTGGGGCTCTGGTAATTTTTTTCAGCCCAGAAATCACCTCTCAGTAGAAAGCCTAGGTAGCCAGGCACAGTGGCTCATGCCTGTAATCCCAGCACTTTAGGAGGCCGAGGTAGGTGGATCACTTAAGCTCAGGAGTTCAAGACCAGCCTGGGTGACATGGCAAAACCCTATCTCTACTAAAAATACAAAAATCAGCCAGGCCCCGTGGCCTGTGTCTGTGGTCCCAGCTACTTGCAAGGCTGAGGTGGGAGGATCACTTGTCACTTGAGCCTGGGAGGTTGAGTCTACGGTGAGCCATGATCACACCACTGCACTCCAGCCTGGATGACAGAGTGAGACCCTGCCTTAAAAAAAAAAAAGAGATGGGCTAAAAGAAGCAGAAAAATACTTAAAGTAGTAATAAGTATTAGCTTCAATTTTCCAAATTTGAAGAAAATTATTAACCCACAGACCATAGTAGCTCAATGACTCTCCAGCAGGATAAATACAAAGAAAACTATAATAAATTAACTGAAAAATCAGTGATAAAAAGACAAGTATGAAAGTGGACAGGGAAAAATTATTATGTATAGAAAACTAAAGAATTACTAGACTTCTCAGAATATGCAGCCCAAAAGACAGTGGAATAACAATGTTAAAGTGTTGAAAGCACTTTAGGGAAAAACAGTGGGGAGGAAGAGAGACAAAGGGATGAAGAGAGAACTTCCATAATGATAAGAGAGTCAATTCATCAAAAAGAAATTACATGCCTACATTTTCATTATTTGTACCTAGCATTAATAGAGCTTCAAAATACATGAAGCAAAATGATCAGAACTGAAATAATCACATAAATACACAGTTATATTCAGAGATTTCAATATTCCTTTCTTAGTAATACAATGGCTTGACAGAAACTCAGTAGGGATATAGAAAAATTAAACATTAACCATCAATTTTATCTAATTGATACTTATAACACACTCCATTCAATAACTATAGAATATGTATTTTTGCAAGCGCATATGGAATTTATCAAAACAGATTGCATACTGGGCCACAAAACAAGTCTCAATAAATTTAAAAGGATCAAGTCATATGAAATATATTAATTGGCTACAATGGAATTAAATTAGATACTGATAACAGAAAACTACTTGGAAAATCCCCAAAACTTGGAAATGAGACAATACACTTCAATATAACTCATAGGTCAAAGAAGAATCAGAAAGGAAATCAGAAAATATTTGGAACACAGCTAATTCAATAATCAGAAAGAAACTGACAGCCATACTTAATGCTGAGTGACTGTCCTCCCCCACTATGGCTGATGGCGCTTTTCCTCTGGACTGGGGGAGATGACAGGCATAGTTGATGCATGATTAACTCCTAGCAAAGTGGAGTAAGTGACCACATGCTTCCTGAATGCTGAATATTGAGGCCTGACCTTCCATCTCCCCTTCCTAGGCTTCCAGAACACTTGTTTTCTCTAGACCTAGGTACATAGTAGAACATCATTCTGAGAAAAACACGACCAGCTCAAGAGAAAGAACTGGTAGACACTGACACTGAAAGTTCCTCAATCAACAGCCATGCATGATCACCCTACAGTGACGTTGAAATCCAGTATTCTTACACAAGCACACAGGGCTTCCAGTTAGCTTTTTAGTACCCATACCTCATGAAGGTAGATGACCAATGATTATGAGACAGTTGAGAATTTCTAACATAAAGAGCAGGAAAAAGAGCAACAGGAGAATGAGGCTGTGTCACTGCACACCTACTGGATCCAGATTTTGGATTTGGCTACTTTCTTCTACCACCACAGCTCTTACTACATGGCCCTTTTCTCCAGCTCTGGTTTTGCTAGGTTCCTGTAATACTCTCTCCTCCCTTTTCCCTTTCAGGCCTAAGGCTGGTAAGGGCTTTCTACTGCTGCTAGTTCCTTGGAAGCTCACAAGCCTATGCTTGTTTTGTGGGGTCCTTCAGTCTGGACACAATCTCTTCATTAAGTTATTCTCATTTTAAGCTCTCTTGAATAGCCCAGGAGCAGCGGCCCATGCCTGGAATCCCAACAATTTGGGAAGTCAAGGCAGGTGGTTTGCTTGAGCCCAGGAGTTCAAGACCAGCCTGGGAAACATGGTGAAACCCCATTTACAAAAAATATAAAAATTAGCCAGGTGGGATGGTGCATGCCTGTAGTCTCAGTTACTCTGGAGGCTGAGGTGAGAGGATCTCTTGAATCTGGAAGATTGAGGCTGTAGTGAGGCAAGATCACGCCACTGCACTTCAACCTGGGTGGCAGAGTGAGACTCTGTCTCAAGTAAGTAAGTAAGTAAGTATATAAATAAATAAACTCTTTTGAATGTACTGTATGTCAGGACTCTGACGGATACAATAATTGGCATCAGGAATGATGTTTATTTCCTACCCTTTAACATGTTTGTGTATGTCACTAAGGCATCTAGGGTGATTGCTACTTGATGCTCACCATACCCAATTAGAATAGCAGCAGCAAAGTGATGGGCCAGTGTACTCTTTTGTGAGCTATCAATATGAGCAAACTTCTTTCAGAATGTATAATGAGAGAGAATAGGAAAATTGTCATAACCCTAAAAGAAGGCAGTGATGGTGTAGTGCTATTCTTTCTAGGATGAACTGATTGATATGAAAGTAAAGCATTTTGTAAATAAATAAATGCATATTAGATTTGAGGAGCTATGTTGATATACTTGGTAGGGATACCATATCTGAAACAGCATCTGCAATTGGCATCATCATTTATGTTTCCAATAATCCAGACATTCTCTAAAAGCCATCTAGTTTTCTCACTAAACAAAACAAAATTTAAGAGGGAATATGGTATGAGTAACCATTTCTGCATTTTTCCAAGCTTTGAGGTAGCATAAATCTCTGAAATTTCTCCAACACATGCCTTTTTTCCCAGAATACACAGGTGTGGGAATCAAAAGAAGAGATGAGACTGTCCCTTTTTTGTGCTATTATACCTAAGAAATCACTGGCAGAACTTTTGCTTCCTGTCCTGAAACTTTGTGCTTGGTGGGTTTGGAGCTCTTCGTGTCCAAAAGAGGAATGCCTCCAGTAGGTAACCTACCCATGGTTCCACTAAACAGGAAGCTGAGAGTGCTTCTTGGCCATCTTAGTTTCCTATACATTAGAGATACATTTATTTAGTTTTAGTGCCTAAAGAAATGAATGTTTTTAATACAATATAATTTTTTGAACTGAGCCTGGAGCCTTAAACTTTCAGAGTAAAAACAAATAGAAAATATGAAACTACACATTTTGAAAAATAATATAGTATATGAATACCTCAATAAATGAATGCCCTCATATCAATATTAAGATAATACAGGAAAGCTATTCTGAAACAAATACACTCAAAGGTTTCTGGTAAAGGAATAAATTAACCTACAACTTTGAAAAGGTATTTGGCAATATCTATCTGAAACAGGTTGACACCTATGGCCCAAAGACCAAATACAGCCTACAGCCTGTTTTGTACATTTTTATATTTTTAAAGGAGGAAATGGAGGAGGAGAAGAGGGGTCAAGATGGGGAGAGGGAAGAAGAGGAGACAAGCAGCTGCAGCAAGACACATCTTACGGCCCACAAAATCAAACATTTACTATTTGGCTTGACAGAAAAAATTTTCCAACCTCTGTTCTAAAATATTAAACATATTCTTATCCTTTAACCAATAAAAATCCACTTGTGTGAATCCTAGAATAATCATCTTTGTTATTTGATATCTATTGCAAATATACAAGGCATCCACCAAAATAAGATCTATGACAGAAAAAAGTGGGAAACAAAACACCATCGATTATTATATAGTCATTACTGTGGAATATTATGCAATTATTTAAAATCATGTTTCCAAAGAACACGAAATACATAGGAAAATATTCACAATATGGCATCAAGTATGAAATACAATTTTTACCCTAATTTTAATGTGTAAAAGGAAAGAGATCAAAATGTTAGCAACAAGTTTCTTCTTTATATTTTTCTGTACTTTCTACCATTTTTTCAATGGACTTTCTAAATTTCATTTAGAAAATGAAGCAAGTATTACTTTTATAATCAAAAAACAATAAAAGTAAGTAAAAAGGCAGAAAACGGATTTGAACAGGCCTTAACCACCAAAGGATGGTGAAGCATTGAAAATCATCTGTAAATTGATGCTGCATAGTGAGCAAAATCTGGCACTGACTATTCGCCAATGATGTATTTTTTCAAGATGTGCAAGTTGAGTACACTGGAGAAGGCTGTCAATTAGGTAAAATCAGTTAAAGGTGTTCTTAATTTAAAATTTATTTACATAATCCTGTAATACAGGGGTGTCCAATTTTTTGGCTTTCCTGGGCCACATTAGAAGAAGAATTGTCTTTAGCCACACATAAAATACACTAACACTAACAATAGCTGACGAGCTTTAAGAAAATCACAAAAATGTTTAAAGCAAAGTTTACGAATTTGTATTCGGTCACATTCAAAGCCATCTTGGGATGGGATTTGGACAAGCTTTCTGTAATCCTTCATGGTAATCCCTGCCCCCAACTCAAATCCCAATCTGAAGGGTAAACCAAGAACACAGCTAATTTTACCTGCCATTCTTTGACAGCATGAGATCTAACAAGAGACTTTCTGTTGTTTTAAATCCTATTGCATCATTTAATTTAATTATAACATTTTCCTACTCATAGACCTTCAATGACTTCTTGTTGTATACAGAATAGAATCCAAATTCCTTAGTTGGATAAGGAGATCATTTATGATTGGCTTTCACATATTCTGAATACCCATCTATAACCCCAAATATGTATCCCGGCTTCCAGCCATACTGGGCTGCTTTCCATTCCTCATAATACACTTCCTTGTCTATCCTCTTTATCTGGACTGACTGTATACCTGTATCTGAAAGACAAGTGCTACCCATCCTTCAGGACCTTCCTTCAATTTCAGTTCCTCTACCAAGTTTACTTGTGTCCTCAAGACTAAGCTGATCTCCCATTTTCTGTTATTTTTGGGGTACTTTGTACATGTATGATATTCTATCATGTTATGCTCTGTTACATGCTAATTTATTTTATGTGTATTTGCTTTACCATGAAGCTGAGTCTTCAGAATTTTCCCTATATCAGGACATGTGTCTTTGTAAGTATTACTGAGCAAGTTCCAGAAACATTTATACTCCAATTCAAAGACATAATTTTTCCCTTAATTTTCAGTGAAAGAAGGAGCTGTCAGAGAAAGGAGAAGATGTGCTAGGTAAGGAAGGGACGTAAATAGAGGAGTAAAACATTAGGGAGCAGATAAAAATTAAAAATAAAATAGAAATAAAAAAGGTAAAAATTCTCTTTTAAGCTCCAAAGATGGATTATTCTCACAAAACTAAATTTAAGTAAATGGAAGCTAATGCCATCAAGTAGAAGGTGAATCCAGTCTTAAGTCACCCCAAATGACCAGATTTCTTCTCTCCATCCTTCCTCATTCTTTTCTTGTCTTCCTCTCTCCCTCCTTCTTCCTGTCTTCTCTCCCTTCTTGATGAGGAGAGATTCCACCATAAATTTAAATGATATTGTGTATTATGGAGACCACAATTACAGGAAAAGCCCAAGGAGTTTGCCTCGTGAGGTGTGACCCATGAGCAAACCCAAAGGAAATGATACCTTTCTGCTTTTTACCCCTTTCATAAACCTCCTAAAGTTGGAGACAGTATGAAAACGTTAACTGATAATGATTCTATTTCATTTCCAGTAGATGAAAAAAAACTTTATTATATGGGTATTCAGTATAAAGAAGTATACTTTTACCAATTTTTTAAACCAGGGAACTAATTAGGCCTTTCTGTTTAAAATAGATGTCTCAGTGGTTTCCTCCATAGAATGTCTTTATTTACTTTTTATTTGTCTTTAGGATCCAGGAAAAGGCTTAATGGGGGAAAGAACTTACTTGTCTTCTCCAGTACCAGGCACTCCAGGATCTGACATAGTGCCTGTGTTTACTGGATGTATAATAATATTTGTTGAATGAATTAGATACACATTACATGAACAGTTTTATGTACAGAACGTCCAGGTTGTTCAGGTGAAAAGATCTACTCTTTTTCTATCAGTCCGAATGAACACTTACTGTTGAGCTTAGCATGGACTCTATAGCAGAACAGTTTTGTTTTAAATCTCAACTCCAGCCTTTTACTAGCCAAGAGATCTTAATCTCTGTATGTCCCAGTCTCCTCTGTGAAAGGGGAAAATAATGGTTCTCACCTTCTGGAGTTACAGTAAAGATTAAAGAGTTGATATATACAATGGACTCAGAGGAATGCCTGGCACCTATAAGCACTACATAAACACTTGCTGTTAGAATTATTACTCTCTGCTCAGTGCTGAATTAGATACTGTAGAAGGCAAAAAGAGTGAGACAGAGCTCCATTTCTCCAAAGGATTCACTTTCAAGTTCCAATGAATGGTTCAACAAATATATTCTCAAATTTATTTTATCCACTGTGAAATATTTGAAATGTTGTTTCTCATTCTCCCTTCAAACTAAAATATGCCAGGAGAGAAAAACAAAAACCCTAACCTACCAAATGAGCTTCATTTTTTCATGCAGAAGAGTATTTGAAAAGTCAGGGTCTTTTCTAATGTTTCGTTCAGCTAAGTTATCATGGTTTCTATTCTATTAAACCTTGAATCTATTTGATCAAACTTAAAATTAACCCAAATCATCTTTAATTTAGGAACTTTCTTTCAGTACCTTATTGCTATCTGAAAACTGCCCTTTTCTTCCCTCTCCCCCGAGGTGATTACTGTAATTTCAGTTTTATTATCATTATTATTATTATACTTTAAGTTCTGGGAGACATGTGCAAAACATGCAGGTTTGTTGCATAGGTATACACATGCCATGGTGGTTTGCTGCACCCATCAACTTGTCATTGACTTTAGGTATTTATCCTAATGCTATCCCTCGCCTAGCCCCCCACCCCCCGACAGGCTCCAGTGTGTGATGTTCCTCTTCCTGTGTCCATGGGTTCTCATTGTTCAACTCCCACTTATGAGTGAAAACATTCAGTGTTGGTTTTCTGTTCCTGTGT
Organism: Cacajao melanocephalus; assembly: GCA_963573385.1. Lineage (NCBI taxonomy): Eukaryota > Metazoa > Chordata > Mammalia > Primates > Pitheciidae > Cacajao > Cacajao melanocephalus. The sequence continues at coordinate 507 of CAUYLG010046707.1, read as the reverse complement.
TACTTTGCTGAGAATGATAGTTTCCAGCTTCATCCATGTCCCTGCAAAGGACATGAACTCATCCTTTTTTATGGCTGCACAGTATTCCATGGTGTATATGGGCCACATCTTCTTTATCTAGTCTGTCACTGATTGGCATTTGGGTTGGTCCCAAGTCTTTGTTATTGTGAACAGTGCTGCAATAAATGTATGTGTGCATGTGTATTTATAGCAAAATGATTTATAATCCTTTGGGTATATACCTAGTAATTGGATTGCTGGGTCAAATGGTATTTCTGGTTCTAGGTCCTTGAGGAATTGCCACACTGTCTTCCACAATAGTTGAACTAATTTACACTCCCACCAACAGTGTAAAAGCATTCTTACTTCTCCACATCCTCTCTGGCATCTGTTGTTTCCTGACTTTTTAATGACTGCCATTATAACTGGCATGAGATAGCATCTCAAATGTGATTTTACCACGCCTTGGGGCTATTATCCTACCAGAAAATACAGCTTCAATTTAAA